>JAGFNK010000238.1:0-76523 GCA_025769875.1 Russula earlei | reverse complement strand
TTCTACCACCAGCAGACAACAACTATTATATTGGCACCTTGCTCAAGCAAAGAACATCCAAGGACAACCAGTTGACTACCAATCCTTACGCACCAGTGAATTAAACCTCTGGACCAGAGTCATTCAACCACGCCACCACATCATCGTTCATTCTTTAAGGACAGGTATCGCATGTTTTATCTATCCTTTCCATACATCAGCTTACTATCGTTCACGTCCAGTTCTATCCCACCTACGTCCTCAACAGAATACAAGGGAAAACCAATCTTACGTCCAACTTGCGGTTGTACCAGGACTACACAACACCTTCTGATTGGGAAACTAACTCGTGGTTATACAACGCAGATTATAATCAACCTTGGGCAATTACCAGCCAGACGCCTCATATACTGGTCCCCCTGCGTACTATTTGTCCCAGCAATCCTAGAAGCCTCAAGTCTCACCCTCACCCCTCACACCGATCAGACCACTGTCCCAACTCAGCCAAGAATGTTGGTCTGCCAGCACAGAAGATACTGAGTCAAATCCGTGGACAGCAAGGTGTAACTGCAAAACAGAGTATTGCATGTGCAACTTTCGACCAGACACACCTCCTACTCCTGACGGAATTACCTTGTGGACGCCAGGCGATTACCACCTCCCCATTCAATAAATCTGGCTCCTCGACACAGGAGACGCGCGTCATCCCAATGACCCCCTGAGAGAGAAACAAGTTCCCAACGCAAGAGGTTTCTTGTTGAAAGACCATTACCTCCTACCCCTCCTGATGCCTACTTACCCTTGTTTACCAATCGTATTCCTACCCCTATTGTACCTATCCAACCCTTCGCATCACCCCTTGTTGAATCCCCTGATAGTGCCGATCTAAGGAGTACTGATTTACACTGCTACCTACCAGAACAATCCTTCTTAGCATTAAACCTACCTACACGTTCAAGGAGAGAATTAATTGAATTCAAGAATTATTGTACCCAAGCTTGGCATCAACGACTGACACACTTTATAGTTTACAAGCACCCCACCAAGGAAATAAGTGACTTTGCCATCTCTCCAGCAGAATTTGAAGGATATCTGTGGAAAACCTGAGTAGTTCTAACACAAAGCAGCATTACTGAAGAATACTCCCAAATCCAATTAAGAAAACATCAAGGAAGACCCGATACCATTCGACTAAAGCCAGCCTACACCATTGCATATCCTTGGAACAATGGCCATTGGACTATAACAGTTGTCTAGATCTATGAGCACTAGGAGGGACATCACTGACGAAGAAGAAAATCTAATCCCACTCCTATTTGAAAACCTCAGTTACGACACCCAAGATCACTGTTACCGAGGAAGATTTGCAGGCTACACCTATTATCAACCATGGAAATCTTTCTGACACTTGGTTATACTGAAGACGATAACGACGAAGTTACCACCGAACAACTTAAAGCAGGCAGCCCCAGGAGCAGAGAAATGTTCAAGACTTCAATCCCTATAACTACACAGGCCTCTTCCTAGACAGACCAGTCAAGTGGAGCCGTTCTAGAAGACATTGGGTTTACTATAACAATCGAGAAGTCGATTTACAGCCAGAACAACTCAAGAAGTTACCGCTATCTTAGGAACTGCTCAGAGCACTCGAAGCACTACTCCAGGACCTTCCACTCGGCATAATACCCAACAACCTACTCCTCATACAACTAGCAACATACCACAAGCAGTCCCTCGAACGCTCACTCCAACTAGAATCCAATTACAAGGTTCAGCCCCACCTATTGTTACAGCTGCAACAACTCAGAATCCCACCATGTCAAGCAATCCACGCCTTGTCGGAACAGCACCAGAACCCTTTGATGGAAAGGCTGATAATGCAGAAGCCTTTTGGGCAGCTTTGGCCAATTATTACTACATCAATGGCGACTCCTTTACAGATGAAAGCAAGAAAGTTGCCGCTGCACTAACCCACTTTAAAGTAGGAACACCTGCCAGAGCATGGGCTAGAGAACAAACCACTAAGGCTATGGCTCGTACAGTAGCAGACTATGGATCATGGGACGACTTCAAGAAAGCCTTTGCCGATCACTTATCCCTGCAGAAGCAGAATTGGCCTCCGCTAACACCATGCACACCTATTATCAAGGAAAACTACCATTTAATGAATGGTATCAGAAATGGTCGCACCATGCATCACGAGCTACCACCGATGAAAGAACAAAGATGTACGCATTTCAGGAAGAACATTAACCCGGCCCTTACATCAGAAAATACTGGGAATCACACCGACACCAACTACACTTGCAGCCCTTGTCAAAGCAGCAAGAGAATTCGACAACCTTTTCCACCTATACAACTCCACTGCTTTTCGAGGAGGACGCTCTGTGCGTGCCCGAGGATTAAACACTCAAGGATCAGACAATCCATTGGAAATTAACTTGTACCAAGGAGAACCTAATGAACGACCCTGGGAATCCAGAAGTGAAAGGAAACCCCTCACAGATGCAGAGAAAGAGTTTCGACGCAAGAACAACCTCTGTTATTATTGTGGAAAGAAGAACCATATGGCAAATCAATGTAGAGCAAAGAAAGCAGCTCAAGGACGCCAACGACAAGGATCTCGCCCCCAAACAGTCAGAGCTACAACCATCCAAGATGAAAACATCGAACCTGCGCAAGAAGAACCCTGTTCCTGTTGCATCATTGACAACTTGGAGAGAAACACTTGCAGACTCGATCCTCCGCCCAAGATCTGCTCCTATGGATTTTTAATTGGACCCCCTTCTGCACCGAGAAGGGACATGGTCCAAATCAGTACGATACAAAGAGAAATCAATTACCCCAAAGTTTTTACCAAGAATATTCGCTCCCCATCCATTGCCTTGAAAGTTACCTTAGTGGGGAAGACAAGTGGCAAAGAAATCGGTGCAAGAGCCCTGCTCGACAGTGGAGCAGAAGGAATGATAATCCATGAACGATTTGCACAAAGACACCACCTGCACCTCCGAACTATGACCAAACCCTTGCCAGCACAAAATGTAGATGGAACACAAAATGCCAATGGACTAATACGCTTTAGCACCATCCAAAGACTTCGCATTCAAGCACACACAGGCGCTACTCATGACGAACAAGCAGAATTCCTTGTCACTAACATTGGAGATCACGACATTATCTTAGGAACAGATTGGCTACGACACCACAACCCAGATATTGATTGGGCAAATGATACAATCACACTGAGGAACTGCCCCCGAACCTGCCTTACCACACACCCAAGCATAACCATTGCATCTGCATCTGGAACGACGGAATTACCAAATACAAGCGCTTACTTTCCCTGAAGAAGAAGAACCCTGAGTTTGCAAACGTTGCTGCACTAATCTTCCCAGATACTGAAGGACTATTGAACCCATGTGTTGACGAACAAATCCACGATGCATTTAGACCAATAACAATCAGCATAAGAGCCAAATCAACCACAGCTACCAAGCTAGCCCATGCAGAAACACCCCCTAAGACATTAGACGAACTTATCCCTGCCCAATTCTTGAAATGGCGAAAGGTTTTCGATGAACAAGCCTCTCCAACGCCTTCCTGCTCACCAACCATGGGACCATGCAATCAATCTGAAACCAGGGATCGCCCGACACGATTCTGGTATCTATCGACTTACTCCCTAAAGAACTACAAGCCCTAAAAGAATACTTAGATGAACACTTGAAAAGAGGCACTATCCGACCATCAAAAGCAGCTATTGCCAGTCCATTCTTCTTTGTAGAAAAGAAAGGAGGAAATCTACGACCAGTACAAGACTACAGAGCCCTGAATACAGCAACTGTCAAAGACGCATATCCACTACCTTTGATTCCTGAATTAATCGACAAACTCCAAGGAGCCCAATACTTTACCAAGTTTGACGTACGATGGGGATACAACAATATCCGCCTAAGAGAGGGCGATGAACACCTTGCAGCATTCAAGACACCATTAGGACTCTTCGAACCATTGATAATGACATTTGGTCTCTGCAACTGCCCCAGCCACTTTCCAACGCTTTATGAACACCATCCTAGCAAAATACATTGCCACTGAACGAGTGGTTGTTTATCTAGATGATATACTAATCATGGCACAAACCTTGAACGAATTAGATGACTGGACACACAAGGTCCTAAAGACACTCCAAGACCACGACTTATACTTGAAACCAGAGAAATGTGCCTTTTCGACAAACCTCTATTAGTTACCTAGGCATCAATATCTCCAAGGACGAATATCCATGGACCAAGACAAGTTAATAGGCATTACAAGATGGCCTACTCCGACCAATGTTACGGAAGTACAAGCATTTCTAGGATTTTGCAACTTCTATCGACGATTTATCCACCAATACTCACGAATGGCACAACCCTTGTTTAATCTAACAAAGAAAGAACACCCCTTTAAGTGGGAAGACAATGAAGAACAAACATTTAGAAAATTAATCCAGGCATTCACAACAGCCCCAGTCCTCATGTTACCTGATCATACTAAACCCTTTCGACTCATCTGCGATGCAAGCGACTTTGCAGTTGGCGCAATCTTGGAACAACCTGATGAATTTAACAGATATCACCCAGTAGCCTATTTTTCGAAATCCTTGGACCCCGCACAACGAAATTACATGATCTATGATAAAGAACTCCTTGCCATCGTCTCATCCCTCTGGCACTTCCGACACTACCTTGAAGGCGCTACACACCCCATTGATCTATGGACAGACCACAATAATTTGACATACTTCATGACAAAACAAAAACTCACGAGACGACAAGCCCGATGGGCACTCCTTCTCAGCAATTTTGACTTCACCATCACCCATCACCCAGGAACTATGAACAAAGCAGATGGTCTGTCCAGGCGGCCAGACTTTAAAGAGGGGATACAAAACGAAAATGATGGAAAGGTGCTCCTAGATGACAAATATTTTAAAATTAGAGCAACACGCACCTCTGCTACAGAACCAATCGGTGACCAAGAACTTCGACAACAACTGCGATCTAGCAAAGACTATGACCCAGAAGTATCTAACTGCATTAGCAATCATTATAAAGAATGGACCAAGACGATTATCCAAAGGCTTACAAGACTGGAACCTTGAAGATGGACTAATATTATTCAAAGGAAAAGTCTATATCCCAAACAATGACACCCTACGAAAGAAAATTCTGAAACTACATCATGACTCCCTCGCCACTGGACATCCTGGCCAATGGAAAACTTACGAACTAATCAGTCGAAACTATTGGTGGCCAGGAATGCTAACCTATGTCAAAAGTTATGTAGATGGTTGTGCAATTTGCCAAAGTACAAAGAACCGCCCAAAGACAGAAACACCCCTTGTACCAATTACACCAGCTGGAGAAGTATGGAAAAGCATTACCATGGACTTTATTATGGACCTACCGATTTCACAAGGCTTTGACAGCCTCCTAGTCATGGTAGATCGATTCAGCAAAGCAATAATCATTACCCCTTGCCACAAGACAATCACAGCAGACGAAGACAGCGACACTAATCATGAACAATGTCTGGAGAAGAATAGGCCTCCCAACACAAATAATATCAGACAGAGGCCCTCAATTCGCAGCAAAAGTTACTCAAGGAACTATGGAAGAAGTTAAATGTCAAGATATCATTGAGCACAGCATATCACCCACAGACAGATGGAGAGACAGAACGAGTTAACCAAGAACTAGAACAATACCTACGAATATTTTGCAACCACCAAGCAGACAATTGGGCAGAACTAATTCCCTTTATGGAGTTTGCACATAATGCCAGACAACACAGTGCTACGAACAAACCCCCTTTCAAGGTCTGGTACGGCTTTAACCCAACATTTGCTCCGCCCCTTGCCTTTACATCAAAGTTCCCTTCAATCCAAGAAAGACTAACAAGACTAAACCAGCTCAGAGAAGAAGTAGCTGCCTCCCTGAACCGAGCAACTGAGATCATGAAGCAATCAGGACCTCAATCCTCCACATTTCGTTTTAAAGAAGGGGATCAAGTATGGTTGGAAGCCACAAATCTACGAACCACTCACCCAAAAGCAAAATTAGCCCCTCGAATGTTATGGACCATTCAAAGTCATCACTGCCTATCCAGTAAACGTTCACCTTGAGCTACCAAAGTCCTGGAAGATACACCCGGTTTTTCACCACTCCCTGATTAAACCTTACAAAGAAACCATTGCCCATGGTCCTAACTTCTCAAACCTGCCACCAATATTAGTCAAAGGAGAAGAACAATATGAAGTGGAGCAGATCCTAAACTCTCGGCTCTCCCCAAACCGCAAAGGAATCCAATACCTAGTTAAATGGAAAGGGTACACTGCCGCAGAAAATACTTGGGAACCAGCATCTAACCTATCAAAAGTGCAATTACTTGTTAAAGACTTCCATCGGAAATATCCAAAAGCGCTTAAAATGATTCCCACCAGGAGTAACCCCTAAAACAGCAACTCTCATCATGACCTCTGTCAACAACTACCTTTATCCTTGTCACCAACGAACTTTTCAGAGAACCCCTGCGATCACATGCACTCAATCGACCACAGCTATCCCCAAAGCAATCCATAGAACAAGAGAGAACTCCCCACGAACGAACAGACTTCAACTTTTCATATGCAAACTACTCCACCTTCCAAAGAAACAAGTCCCTACCGTTGCAGGAGCAACAAGTCTATAAAGAGGGGATGAATGTTACAAACCAAGGCCAGGTCCTGGCCATAGATGGTCCTATTTCATTCAAGAGAGACTTCTCTCACTTTGCATTACCAACTCCCTTCCATTTTCTGGGCTATCCCTCCTGCGGTGCAAGATATTGCTATTGCAAAGGCACTATAACACGACCAGGCACCCGTTTCCTAATCGGGTAATCATTGCGTGGCAGCCACATGGTCACCCAGCCACCAAGGACCCAAAACAGCAGCACAAACGCTTAGAAACTGTTGCATAACTCATCTGACATCATCAAGGCTCCAATGACATCATGGCTGACTGAGCAAGTCCACAGTGACCTCATAAGCTCACTAAGCGCTCCACAGTGACATCATAATGATGTCATCACTCCACAATGATCAGTAATGCGCTCAGTAAGCCTGAAACTTGACACAAGCAAGTTTATGCCTCTGTAGTCCTATTGGATGGTACCAAAGGGTCTAGAATAGTTCCAGTTCTTTGTAATCGACCCTGTACACTGTATATAAGCCCCAATGAAGTATGGCAGTCGTCAAACTGTCCATTTGTGATACTCTCATACTCCTGGGTACTCCCCTGCGACCACTCAGTTTAAAGACTTCCCTCGCCTCCAAGGTACTCTTCAATGACCGCCTTGTCTAAAGCCCCTTCGCTGCACTGGCCTCCAGTCTTTGCCTCTGCCTCTTGCAACACTTACCAGTCCCCATCTGGTACCTCCTCATCGTTTGGCTCGTCCTCCTGTTCAACGCCGCCTTCGCCGCATATCATCTGTTCCGACCCTTGCCCACCTGCTCCTGAGTCCTTAGTGATCAGCAGTATGTGTCTTGACATCCGCAGAGGCTCATGTGAGGTGACATGCTCATTTGGGTGCCTATCAGCAATATCGGAAGGCTCCATGACCTTGTGAGAGTGTGAGTGGAAGATGGGGGCAAGGGGGATGATCGTAGTATGGAGGAAGGCCCATGACTGGGGGATGAACAAGCTACCTGTGAGATTCATTAACTCAGTAGCAATCACTAGTGCATGCTCTGTCAGAGGATCTAGAGTGGAACCTGTCCATGTTGTGAACAATATTGTTACTGCAAGTAACACATGGCATCTATTAGCCCTCCACATAGAGGCAAAGACAAGAGATGTAGTTGCCTACTTCAAGACAAACTGACTGACAAAGTTTGCTGGGTTGGTCGGCAATACTCCCTTCTTTGTTTGGTGATACATTGATTGAGGTAAGACGTGGGTTTCATAATAAACGACAGAGGAACAGAGGAGTATCCTTGGATGGCCTTGAGGGAAAGTAGCTGCATGGCAATCTGTTGATGCTGTCACCTGCAGAGGAAACATCATCTGCATGGTGCTGTTGTTGACCAGCAAGTTGTTACGAACCAAGGCCAGGTCCTGGCCATAGATTGCCCTATTTCACTCAAGAGAGACCTCTCTCACTTTGCATTGCCGACTCCCTTCCATTTTCTGGGCTATCCCTCCTGCGGTACAAGATATCGCTATTGCAAAGGCACTATAACACGACCAGGCACCCGTTTCCTAATCGGGTAATCATCGCGTGGCAGCCACATGGCCACCCAGCCACCAAGGACCTGAAACAGCGGCACAAACTCTTAGAAACTGTTGCATAAATAATCTGACATCATCAAGGCTCCAATGACATCATGGCTGACTGAGCAACTCCACAGTGACCTCATAGGCTCACTAAGCGCTCCACAGTGACATCATAATGATGTCATTGCTCCACAATGATCAGTAATGCGCTCAGTAAGCCTGAAACTTGACACAAGCAAGTTTATGCCTCTGTAGTCCTATTGGATGGTACCAAAGAGTCTAGAATAGTCCCAGTTCTTTGTAATCGACCCTGTACACTGTATATAAGCCCCAATGAAGCATGGCAGTCGTCAGACTGTCCATTTGTGATACTCTCATCTTCCTGGGTACTCCCCCACGACCGCTCAGTCTAAAGATTCCCCTCGCCTCCAAGGTACTCTTCTACAACCGCCTTGTTTAAAGCCCCCTTGCTACACTGGCCTCCAGCCTTCGCCTTTGTCTCCTGCAGCATCTACCAGTCCCCATCTGGTACCTCCTCGTTGTTTGGCTCATCCTCTTGTTCAACGCCGCCTTCGCCGCGTACCATCTGTTCCAACCCTTGCCCACCTGCTCCTGAGTCCACACGGATCAGCAGTACGTGTCTTGACACAAGTCAATTTGTCCATTCAAAATCATGATAAAGAGCTGGTTACCCATCCAGATAGAGAAGAGTGGCCCATATATCCTTGACCAGGCTCATAGAGTGTGCTCAGGATAAGAGCAAAGGAAGTAGTAATGAAGGAGCAGGCTGGGAGGGATCATATAGATACAGTATGGCAGGTCCAAAATTTTGCATGCAGATTGGCACCCAAAAATCAAAACTTCAGGAACTGAACATTAGGTTCCCATATTTTAGCTGCACCTAGACACTCTACTGTCCAAGTTTCAAGGCAATCTATTGAGCAATGGTTGAGATATGGCAGTTTGAAATTTCACACTCAGATCACACCCAAAAATCAAAACTTCAAGAACTAAGAATTAGACCCCAACTCTTGGGCTGCACCTAGATACAGTACATGGGATCCCATTGTCAAAGTTTCAAGTCAATCAATTGAGAAACAGTTGAGATATGGCAGTTCAAAGATTTGCACCCATGTCAGCACCCAAAAATCAACATTTCAAGAACTGAATATTATGCTCCCATATTATGGCTGCACCTAGATACAGTATATAAGGTTCTACTGTCAAATTTTCAAGGCAATCTGTTGAGAAACTGTTGAGATATAGCAGTTTTAATTTTGCACTTGAAATGACATCCAAAAATGGCAAGTGCAAGGTCACATGCAAATGACAGTAAATATTGTTGTACTTAACTCTTGAAGACACCATTATGAAACTTAAGAATTGTGTGTAATTATCATCTGCATTTGAAAACAATGTAGAGTTGAGGGGAATTGCCTTGAGGAGCCAAGTTGGTGGGGCACTTGCCTTTTCTGGAGTGTGACACTTTTTGTGAAAAGACATCAACAGAGCCCAGGTAACTTATGTCAAGGCTCGGCTCGGCTCCACGTGGCTTACGATCCACGAGCGAGCCACTACAGTGTGCTGCTTCTCGTGGCTCGTGGGTAGTGCCAGACGATCACCTTACACCTAAAGGTACATCCTTACTGATGAGCTTTCGCCTGTACGTCGAGCGTGTTCACCACGCCTGAAGTCACTGATCTTCACATAGTCGTATTCGGCGACTCCGTTATCCCCTCACCTCACTCACCGGCTTTGTCCAATCATTATTGCCTCGCCCCGTCCGCTCCTCGGCTACGGTTGGTGGTCCCTCCCAAGCCTCATTGGAAACGAGTCCTTGTGAACATTTTCAGGGTATGTCCTTTCTGCTCAGCGTCCATAACGACCACTGATCAGTCGATTCTAGAGGTGACGATCAACACGCTCCCCGATGATGTCCTCGTGGAGACATTTTATTTCCATGTGAATAGCCGGCCCATCCAGATAAACGCATGGCATACACTGGTCCATGTATGTCAAGGATGGCGATCTATCGTGTTTGCATCGCCACGTTACCTAAACCTGCGACTTGAGTACAGAGGAAAGACCGATGTCTGAGATGCTGGACGTCTGGCCGGTCTTGCCTGTGGTGATAAGACGTGGTTTCGGCTTGCCGAACTCCTGGGCAAACGTAGCTGGTGCCCTCGAATCGGAGCAGCCACCATTGCATATGTCAAATCGACTTGTCCCCGCATTCCAATAGCACATTGGGAAAGATTCGCAGCGGCGATACGAAAAACCATTCCCCGAGCTGACATCGCTGGTGATTTGGACAGAAATAAGAATCCCCTGTGACGTCCTTTCCTGGAACCGTTCTTGGGCGGATCCGCCCCACTTCTACGAGAACTCAGGTTGGAAAACTGTCCGTTCCTGGGAATTCCTAAACTACTCCTTCTCTGCCAGTCAACTTGTCGTGCTTGACCTTTGGGATATTCCCGATTCCGGTTACATTTCGCCGCAGGATTTGGGCACCGCCCTGTCGGTCGTGTCCAGACTTGAAGCCCTTCTCCTTAAATTCCGATCCCCTCTATATCCGGCAAGTCGACCTCCACCTCCGCTCACACGCTCTGTCCTTCCCGTTCTCACCCGACTTGAGTTCAAAGGCGTTCACGAGTACTTGGAAGACTTGGTGGCCCAGATCGAGGCTCCCCTTCTCAACAAACTCGAAGTAACATTCTTCATGGACAACGACTTTGTGATCCCACAACTTCACCGGTTGATCAGTCACGCACTGTCGTTCAAAGAATGCGACAGAGCAGAAGTGCGCACTTCCGAACTTGCAATCCAATTTGCCATTTTCAGAGGCGCAACTTGGTTTCTCTCGTTGGAAATCAGGTGCAGAGAGTTGGACTGGGCAGCTTTCATCACTTGCTCGCTGCAGCTCATCGTTTCCCCTCCTGCCCACCTTGGTGCAGCTCGACATCTTGGATCGGTTTTTCTCAACCACATTGGGATGACATGGTAACCACTCAATGGCTGGACCTCCTGGGCCCGTTCACTGCTGTGAAGCATCTGCGCCTATCCCGTCGAGTTGCACCACATGTCTGCCGAGCTCTGGAAGAGCTCGCGGATGAAAGAGTAACAGGCGTCTTACCCTCTCTAAATAACATTTTCTTGAGCAACCTCCCGGCATCGGAATCTGTTCCGACATATATCAAAGGATTCGTCGCCACGAGAAAACTCTCTGGACACCCTGTGGCTGTCCACCGTTGGGAATGGGGGCAGGTTCTTTAGGTTCCCCATCTAATCAGTATCTACCTTCTGTGCGATCGTCTCTCACACACCAAGGATCCTAGTTCCCATACCATTACTCAGATCTTGTCTTTTGAATCCAACACAGAACACAGCTCTTGTTATGTGGAACACTCATCCTGTTGGCGTTTCTTCCGAGTGCGCACTCATGCTTACTTCCCTAAACAATGTCGCATGGTTCTTGGCGCGCCTACACACAAGGCTCAAATCGAATATCAATATATGTCAGTGCAGGTGTGATACATCGCAGCGATTACATCCACATTGATATCTCCATGCAAGGCTAATGATCAGACGAGACGAGAAGGAAGGGAAAAAGCCTGAAGCCCTCGCTATATTCTGCTACTCGTCCTCGAAGACGAAGATGGATTTATATACATACCATAACATAGGCTTCTTCTCTACCAGTCGGCTGATATCGTATGTAACCGAGCGCATGATCCGGAGGTAGGCGTTAGGGGAAAGGGAAAGAGGTGGGTCTAGAACGCACGCAGTCGGTAACGGGGTATGTATACCATGGCCTGCGTGTCTAGTCTCAAGAAGAAAGAACGAAAGACTGAAAGATGTGGAGCGTGCGCGGAGGAGAGACGGTCTGGAACGCGAGAGGCGCGCGCGTGATGGTGACGACGGGGCCATTAGGTCGTCGTCGGCGAGCCTAGTCCAGTCCAGAGGAGAAGGAAAGGATCACAGAGTCGAGTGAGAGAGGTGGGTAGGTACAAACGGAACGGTGTCGAACGCCGTCGGAAGATGACGAGTGCAGAGCCGTCAGACGAGACCCTTTAGGATTGTGCCGGACTTGCCGAAAACGAGGGCGCAAGCGCAAGCGTCGCGAAGCTTTCCATCTGTGTGTGTGAGGTCGAGGAGAGAGGAGGAGGCGGGTAAGGTGGAGCGTGGAGGGACGCAGCGTCTGTTCGAATTCCTCCTTTTGTAGTCGTAGTCGCACCAATCACCAAACTAAATAGCGCCTACGCAGGGTCAAAGGGCTGTACGTACGGTACCGGACGGCTCGAACGCCGCTCAAGGATAACGGGGGTGGGGGGTGTCGAGCAGGTTCAGCCGTTTTGGGGGCGCATCCGACTTGTTGGGTTGGGGTGGGAGAGGCGAAAGCGGAGGGCGTTGGCGGTGTGTTCACATTGTGAATGTGTAGAGCACGAAAGGTGAATTCAGAACTGGAGAGCGGTCGCCGAGTACGTCGCCAACTATCATACGGTAGGTATATATCACAAAGGTGGTCGTTCGTGACTGCGGCCGAGCGGAGGATGCAGGTTGGCGTCACGCGGCCGATGTCCGACTTGTGTTTCCGCCGTTGTTGCCGTGCGAAGCCCGGCACGAGTCGTTTTTCCCGGACGGGGAATCTACTCTACCTCCTTTCAAGCTGGTATCTCCACCTTTTGCGAGCGGACCAAGTCATGTTGTTGTCGGCCACAAATCAGTAGCGTTTATGAATGCTCCAACTCTGAGGGCGACCGACGACCCTTCCTGAAAACTCCAACGGCGGTTTTGTATGATTTCTTTTCGACATTGGTCGCACGTTGTCCCATTCCCGCCCGCAGCAACATCCCTCCTATGTTTCCCCATCCAGGCGCTGTCTCCAAACTCAACCCATTATGCCGGATGGTCCAGGGGTCGGAACCCACCTTTCTACTCGGCTTTCCCGCTTTGGTCTACAGAGGAGCGGTCCGAGATTTGCGATATTTATTTGCTCGGAAATGGTAACTGTCCTGTTAGAACCGCATCACGGTGTAGCGTGGTTTGGGACCGCGTGGATGAGGACATGGTGCTGGTACCGGACCCAAAAGAGAGAGAGGAGAGGAGAGGAGAGAGAGGGCGAGCGAGTCCCACGGGACGCTGAGGATCTTGATGCAGGTGATGGCACTCGAGTATGGATGGATACGAGAAAGCGCCGTCAGCTGTTATTTGGAACTGTAGCTAACAGGACTTAAACACAGAGTTAAAGTAAAAAGAGGATGAAGGGAAAGGGTTTGAAGCCGTTCGAGACCGGGCGGGAGATTGAGGTACATACAACGACACAAAGACGATCGAAAGGAAACAAAGATCGAATTGAGGAAAGACGGAACCGATTGTACCTATGACATTAAGGAGTCCTACATCCGAGATGACGCGGGGAGGAGCACGACGCAAGGCGTGCTAAGGAACCTTCGCTTTCGGCAGCACGGGCGTGGCATGGAGTCTTGATGAAAGGAAGTCGAGGTGGGGTGATGGCGATAGGGTAGAGTCGAAGGGAAGGGGGCGACACGACAGGCAGGATGGGATGAGCTCCTAGTCAACTGAGGGGACAAAAAAGGTTAAATCCAAATTGAAGTGTGTTGTTGGATCGAGTTGATGGGGTTGGGGTTCTCACCTAATGCAGCGCGGACATTCTGGCTTTCCGTGAATGAATGAGGTAGTTCGTACGACTAACCAACGACGTTTCCCGGGCGCGGCTGCCGAAAAACGAGCACACGGTAAACTGGTACGATAATCACGCCTCTTTCTCTCCTGTGGTTGCTGCGCTCTCCTCCAGAGATGTCGTTCGGCACCTGGCACTGTGCACTCCCGTATCTGACTCGCTCCCGAGGGCAGCTTCTGCTGCTGTCGGCCTTCTGTTTCATGTCCTTGAATGGTGGAACAGGTGTGAACGGCTTCAGTGTAGGACCAGTGGGACCAGCGGTACAGCTCCTTTGGTCGCGCCAAGCTTGCGAGCCCACTTGATCCGCCCGGTACGGACGTTCCTATTGCCCTGACTGGAGTGGGTGCAACGTGTTGGGGCCACACATAGACGACTTACGTGGAGTACATCACGTATGTCGGATCAAAAGACTTATACACTTCTCCTACTGTAGTCCTGTTGTGTGACGATACATTTACAACGCACGTCTCGTGCCTTGGGTTGTAAGAGGATGTGGCGCATGCTAAGAACAAGCCCGAGACCATCATGCGCGATGCGAGGGCATGTACAGAAGAGCTGCAGAGGAGCACAGTAGTCACTTTGGAAAACCTAGCTTTGTCATGGTGAGTTGTAAAGCAGGAAGCCTCGTCAGCCTCGTGTTATGACCGGCGTAAAAACTGAATTAAAATTACCGAGCGGCACATTTCAACAGATGAAACGAGGTGAGGGATATTCGAGCCATCAAGGGTACGGCCAAGACGGGCCCCTTGGCGCCATGCGTGGGGGAAATATGACCTCTGAAAGCCATTTTCGGAGGGGATGGTCAGCAGACCGAGAGCAAGAGGAAAGGCAGCATAAGGGGTGGAACCGCAATTCTGGCGCGAGCGCTGACGCTGGCCAGGAAGTTCCACCTTATCACTCCACGTCATAGGTCACCTATTCTTATTTGGCTCTGACGATTTCTCCGGAAGCCACTACGGTAATGTTCCGTTCCGGCCATCACAATGGGGAGCTGTACAAGTACGTGGGCTCCTTGGGCGTCCGTCCAAATATGGTGGCCTTGTAATAATATCTGCTTGGCGTCGTTTGGGCCTGTACTAACTTGGCAGCTCACCAACGCCCCAAGCTGAGCAGAGGTGGGTGGGATTCCGTTCCATATGGGGTGCGCCGGATGAACAACTAAGCTGAATTGGGGAAAGTTTCCGTGCCTCCGTGTACCTTGTGACGATCGGGGATACTATCTACCTTGAAGCCATGGGCACCCACTTGGCATGGCGATTAGGGGAGTAAATGGTTGTGCTAATGCGGGGTAATTTGACACCAGTGGAGTCTCGCGTTGGGTGGGGAGTCGAGACTCGAGGGCCCACCCCACCCGTAAGCGCTTGGTTGGCCACGTGATCCGATGTCAGCGAGCGTCGAGTCGACGCCCGCGATGCCCCACACATCATCGTCCAATCCATCCATCCATTTCATTTCCCCTCTCACTTCCCTCCTCCCGTTCCCTCGCCCCTTCCGCCCAGTCGTGTCTGACCCCAGACATGATCAAACTCGAATCTCCCGTCCCTTCCCCCGAGCCACCAACCCTCAAACCCTCACTCGCTGATCTCAGTAGAAACTCTTCCGTCATCTCCTCTTCATCGTCCTCCAGTTCCACCGCCTCTCTAGTCCTCCCCGTTCGTCCGCGCCCAATACGAACATTCTCCTCCCCTCGCTCTAGGAGTCCAGGGGGGCCCCCAACCCCCAGAGCCTCACGTCCTCCCGCATATATCACCCGCGAGTTTGGCCTCACTGATCACCAGTCCGATGCCCTTTTCGGCCGTTCTCGCGCCAATTCAAAGTCCAAGTCTCGTAGCAGCTCCGCGAATGGTCGTCTTGGTGTAGAAGATTTCGTGTTTGGTGAGGTCCTGGGTGAAGGATCATATTCTACCGTGCGCCTCATGCCTCCAAAGTGACCCCCCCCCCCAGGTCCGCTCTGCCTGGCTTACGCGTCCCACCTCGCAGGTAATACATGGCATACACCGCACCACGAGACAAGAATATGCTATCAAAGTTCTCGACAAGGGCCATCTCAAGCGCAACAACAAGCTCAGCACCGCCCTCGCGGAGAAAAATACTCTCGTCCGCCTTGGCTCCGGCCATCCGGGCATTGTGCGCTTGCATTGGGCATTTCAAGACGAGTGGAGCCTCTGTGAGTTCGCTGCTTCTCCTATTGTCTCGTCTCTCCAAGCAGAGGGTGCGGCCGCGGTTGGGCCGGTACTGCCGAGGAGTTCCATGGCAGCTCCGTCGCTCGCAGGTGATCCCGCCGTGCGTGTCGCATAATTCACGACCACACACCCCACTTGGGCGTCTCCTTGAGTGGCGACCTCTCCATTCCCGTGCCCTCGCTCCTGGTACGGCAGACGGTCCGATTGCCATGACTTCCTGCCCCAAAATATCCACGCCACCAGGCACGACGGTTCAACCCTTCACCGTGCTCGAGACTTTCGTGACCCTTATCATATACATTTCTTTGGAGATACACATTCCTAAGTGACTTGGCTTTTGCTAATCTCTTTCCAAGATTTCGTGCTCGATCTCGCACGCAATGGTGAACTCCAAAGCAGGATTTCACGGATGGGTTCTTTATCAACAACCTGCGCGCGATATTACGCTGCCCAGCTTGTTGATGCCCTCGACTACATGCATACGCGTGGCGTCATTCACCGGTTAGGTCCAGTTCCGCCGTTCCTTCTCCCTCACCTGCTGATCGTGTTACCAGTGACCTCAAACCGGAAAATCTGCTACTGGATGATGACTTCAGAATCAAAGTTACGGACTTTGGAACTGGCAAATTAATCGATGTTCCACGTCCGTTCTTTCTTGATTGTCAGCGAAATGCCCTCACTTTCTGTTTCAGCTGAGCGTGCGACTAAGACTTTTGTCGGCACCGCCCAGTACGTCTCTCCGGAATTACTTGAGGCAAACGAGACGAGCAAGAGGTATGGGTTCATCTGTTCCGGTGCACGCAGCCTTCCTAATGGCATTTCGGATCAGTTCGGATTTGTGGGCACTAGGTTGTGTGTTGTATCAAATGATCGCTGGTCGATTTGCATTCCAAGGGCTCTCCGAGTATCTCACGTGGCAAAAGATCAAGCAACTCGATTATACCTTTCCCTGAAAATTTCGACCCAGAAGCTGCCGACCTCGTTCGGCGCCTTCTCGTACGTGTAACTTTCTTGAACGATTTCCTTCGTCCCAATTCGCATCTCATGACACAGGTGCGAGATCCGCTGGAGCGATTGGGCGCAGGTCCACCCGAGGGCTTACATTCGATGGAGGCGTTGCGTTCTCACACATTTTTTTCTAGCATTCGTTGGGACACACTCTGGGACGACCCCCCACCTCCTCTAGAGACGGGTCTCGTACGACGCGAGTCGGCACCGGTTGATGAGTGGGACGACGTCGGTGCAGCTTGGGACGAACTCGTCAGCAGCCCTGATGGTGGCGATGATGACGATGACGACGATGAGAGCATCCGACTCCACACTAGTTCTCACCTGCATGCACGCTTGCGGGCGCCGGGAGACGATGGGATCGAATGGGCGCCCGACGCGCAAGCCTATGTTTCTCCGCCTGCTGTCCCCCCCGAAGAGATCGGCCCACACGGTGAAATGCCAGATTATGCGCGCCAGTCATTACCTCTGGCAGATATTATCAACGGTATTGATGCCGTGGATGCCGTGGATGCCCTGGTGGCGCATAGTGGTACCGTCGATGATGTGCAGGGGGTTCTCTCGGTCGGATCCCAGCCCAGACGAAGCTGTCAACGGAGGCCAGGGAATACGCTTCGTGCCGCCTGACTTTGGTGGGGCGTCAAATAACACAATAACAGGCGCAGGCGAAGATGTCCGCCCTATTCCTAGCCCTGATACCCTTTCTGCTAGTCCTGGTCCTGGTTCAGAGAAAGACAAAAGCGCAGAGAGAGATAGTCCGGAAACCACTAGCACGGAGACCTGGAGAGGGAAACGGAGAGGTTACGGAACGGTTACCTCAGGGTACGAGCGCGCCGCAGTCCGTACCGCGCGGAGTGCGTGACTCGTATGCGACGAGCTCATCAGATGGCAGTCCCGTCGAGAAGCTCGGCGCAGCCCTGGAGGCGATGGGGATCCACCGTGGCAGGCTCCGCACACGAAGTCCAACTCCTGCGCGCGGAGTACCATCGTCCGCTGAAGCGCTAGACTGGTACGTCCTTCACTAGTTCTAACAATCCTTGATCCCCTCCCCTTTACGATTGCAGCTGGCTAGGGAGCTCAACGTATTTACTCACAGGTCGTCGGTACTCAGTGTGGGCGAGAAAATGCTATTCCACGCTCCGGTGGAGGAGACGGCGCTAAAGCGGCGCACGTCGCGGCTGCTGCTACCGCTACCGGTGTCCCAGCGTAAGCCAAAGGCGCGTGAGCTAGCATTGACGAGTCATCGGCTCCTGTGCCTCAAGGCGCTGAAGAGTGGGCGAGGCGTTGGCGTCAAGGCTGAGCTCGGACTCGGAGATCATCCGAGCCAGCCAGCTGGTTCGGGCCGCGAGAAACGCACCAAAGGGGATGACGCTCGTAGGACGGTGACAGGCGTTGAGCGGAGGGGCGTCAAGGAATTTGTCGTGCTTACTGTGCGTACTTTCCATGTTTTTTCCCCCGTGGGGTGGGGTTCTCTCGCTCCGATGCCATAGAGCGGACGTTCTGACACGCCCCGTCATGGACATTACAGACTGCCAAGTCGGGCTTCTTCGTCGCCGAGAGCGAGGCCGCGGCGGACGCCTGGGTGCAGCGCATCGCAGAGGCGCTGCGGCAGCAGAACTCGAACCCTGTTCAAAGCCGCGAGCCCAAGCCATCGAACATGTTCCGGAACAACGTCGGTACGAAAAAAAAGAATCAACAGCAGTAGCAACAACGACAACAACAACAACAACAACGGCATCACCAGCAATATCACTTGTGCACGTACATAATTTATCGTGATTTTTATATGCTCCCGACAGTCATTCACGATTGGATTTCCGCCCCACTGCGCCCCCTGTTATCGTCCTTCCTCACCCTCTCTCGCACACACTCGCACACCAAATTGTCTCACATCATTCCGTCTTCCATTCGTCGCCACCCACTCCACCAGTACCATGATTCCCGTCTGTTCCTCATTTATATTTCCTTATCTCCTCATTCTCTTCGTTTTTCCGCGCCAATCATGGCGGCAAGGAAAGGTTTAAATTCTGTATGTGATTAAAGGGCAATATTTTTAACTTATGTTCTTTCTTTTCTTTTATTCCTTGATGATTTAACAGAAGCCAAGGCAATAGCAAAGTAATGGTTTTTGCGAGTGAGAAGTAGTGGGTTTATCGGTCTCGTGCAGGAGATTCTAATTCTTTTCCTTTTTCCTTTAACAATCGTGCACCGGCTGATGTATCACCATGAGCGTGTAATTATTCTGCTGCATTTTCTTACTCGGACAATACGCAAAGGGTGGTTCAAATCTGAGGCGAAACCACGTTCACTATTTTCTTTTCTTTAATTTTGTAGAAATGTGTGGATGACCAAACGAGCAATTGAAACGCTACGATACACATCAAAAGTAAATATTTTCGAACCCCTTAGATGTGTCAGCCCGGAGGGAGCAGGCTCGCATCCACAGCGACGTCCCCCCCGTCGGTCGCGTCCTCTTCAGACAGCCCGGCAATGGGGGTGCGAGGCATAGCCATCAAACCTACGAAGATCACAAGTCAGCGCGGACGAGTTCGATGCCTTCGAAAGCTTTGCGCGGCGGCGAGCGCGAGCGAAACGCGCGGGGAGAGAGAGAGAGAACGCACCGGTACGGGCCGACTCGATGATGCCGAAGGGCTTGACGAGGCTGAGGAACGCCTCGACGCGGGAGGTCTTGCCGGACATCTCGATGATGATGCTGTTCTCGCTCACGTCGACGATCCTCGCGCCGAACTGGTTCGCGAGGACGTGCAGGGACTGCAGGTGCTGGTGCCGCAGGCGCAGCGCCTCGCTCGGCGTGAGCGGTTTCGCGCCTTCCGCCGCGGACGCGCGCTCTCTTGACGATAGCGACGACGTCGATGATGGTGGTTGTGGCGGTGGGCGTGGCAAGGACGAGGAGGAGGACGAGGACGAGGACGGGACGAGGACGGCGGAGGAGGCGGGGCGGGCGAATGGACTCCTCAAAGTGTCGCGCGAGGGCCATCTCGCTCTCGAGCTTGGTCTGCTCGGCGTGCGCGCGGTGCGAGGCGCGCGGCTCGTGCGAGGGCCCACCTGCGAGCTGGTCCTCGAGGTACTCCGGTCCGAGGATGGACAGCTTGACGAGGAGGAGCTCGCGCTGGATCGAGCGCGTCTCTGTATAGTCCAGGACGGCCCATACGGGCACCTGAAAAAAAGAAAGAAAAAAAAAAAAAGTAAGTAAGTAAGAAAGAAAGAAGAAAGAAAGAAAGAAAGAAACGAGAAACGCGAAACGCGCGTCGGGTGCGAAGAGGTTGTGGAGGGAGGGAAGGAGGAGGGCGAGAGGGCGGGATTGGAACTTACGAGGTCCTCGAGCTGGCGGCGCGCTTGCTCCACGACGCCGTCTTGCCCGCTGATGACGATGCACATGCGGCTCAGGTCGCGGATCTCGGTGCGGCACACGACGAGCGAGTCGATGTTGAAGCCGCGGCCTGCTAGGATCCCAGACACGCGCGAGAGCACGCCGGGCTCGTTCTGCACGAGACAGTTCAGCACGTGCCTAGAAGGGGGAGGACGGTTGTTTGTTTGTTTGTTTTTAATTCGGTTGACGCATCGGGGAAAAGGGAGGGTGGGGGGGGGGGGGGAGAAGGGGGAATTGTGTCGCGTGTGCTCACTTTTTGTAGGGCTGCAGACTTGGCGGAGGCGTGTTGTAAAGGATGTTCGTCACGGCCTCTTCTGCGGAACGCGACCTCGGAAGGTCCATCTTGGGAAGCGGCGGCGGTCTGACCTTGTGCGACGTCTTGTAGACGAGCGCGGAGGTCGAGTCGTCGATGGGACGTGGCGGCTTTGGCGGTTCATCGGACAGTTTGGGGATCGTCGTGGAAAGCCCACGCGCGGCGAAGAGAGCCCTCGAGACCACGCGACCTCGGACGGCGAGCATTTTTTTGATAAATACGGTGTTCGACTCGGGCTGTTCTTTTGGTCGAGAGGGCAACACAAACGAGATGAAAGCGTTCGATGGGGCGTCGGCCGCTAGATGCCGATGATGGACTATACCGTTGTGGGTTTCATTCATCACAATCACGGCACTCGACATGCATACATGAAGTGTAGAGAGCGAAATCGGAATGGGATACAGAGCTCGTCTAACCGTCAGCCTGCCAGAACCCTTGTTTTATACCCTTTCTGCAAAAAAGAGGCCGGATCTGTGCAGTCGAGAAGCTTTTAGCGTTTGTTTTTGGGTATGGCCCTTGTTGGAAAGAGAGTACGTGAAACGCTCGCAAGGAGAGAGAGCAACGGATGACTGCGCTGCGTTCAAGTTAATGTTGGGAGTCCTTCGTGAAGGACCTTAGTTGCAGGGGACAGGACGGGTCTGGTCAACATTGAACTGTCGTATACAAGCGCCAGTTGTATTGCGCTCTTGCGCCAGAGACGCACTCATCTGTCATGACAGACAGCTCGTCTGTCCCGCCAACTGTGCTCTCCGCGTTGCAGGAAACTTCTTTCCCTGACAGCATCGCCACGTCAAGTCTGCATCCCTTTTCCGCCTCGAGCGAGAAAACGGTCGCGTTCCTCCAAGCCCTCCTCTCCACCACGGAGCGGGTCGCACATTCCGTCGCGTTACACTCGGCAACCGTCGTGAATGACTCCAGGACCGTTTCGCTGCTCCGGCAGCAGTCCGCAGGACAGCACACACTGCACCTGGTACCACCGTTTGCATTCGATGCGCTCCTCTTGGCCCGATCCTCTCTGATCACGGCTTCCACCCCCCCCCCCCCCCAGTCCCGCACGCAGGTGGCGCGCACCATAGACGCGGCCCAGGAGCGGAGACGCGCCGACATGGGTTATGATGGCCGCTCCGACGATCCCGCTTCAAGCACCCTGGCGCGCATCAGCGCTTGGAGCTCCGCAGCAGGGATGCAAACCTTCCCCGGGCCTGCCCCGGACTCGCTCGTGCTCGGGGGCCAGGTGCTCGTCTTGGACGTCGCCCTCGTGCCTGAGCCAACGGTGCGCGTGTCGTACGCAGGCTCTGCGGAGGGTCGCAATTCCCCAGCCATGGACGCGTTCCTCTCGCGGCTGGTGAGGGGCGTGTCCAGAGGAGAAGACGGTCGGAGACTGCGCGACGCGCTGGAATACCTGATGCGCCTCGACGGACTCGCGATGCGTGAGGGAAACACCGGGGCGCACTGGTTTGGCGAGGTGGATGCGCTTGCCAAGGAGCTCGCGAAAATCACCCAGGAAGAAGTCGCTTTACTTGCACAGTGCGTCGCTCCCTTCGCTCACTTTCGACGCCTCCTGCCGGGACCACCGGTCCTCAGGGTGGACGAGTCTCCCGTTGTGTTCGCACGAACGGAGTGTGCTCATGCCAGGTCGGCAGGCTTAGGGGCCAGCCATCGGTTCCTCTTGACGTTCTCCTGCTCCATGGACACGCGTTGGGACTTCCATACCTGCACGCCCCCGCGCTCTGCTTCCTGATCTATCTCTCCCCCCGGGCCTATCTCTCTCTCCAACGCAGCGCTCCCGTGACTGCCGCCGCCCCACAACTTCCGTCGTTCGATATCCCGCCCACCTACCTTTATGACTGCATCAGCACGGACCCCGCACCAGTTGGTGTCACCTATGCCACTCTCAGCCTCGTACCGATTACCCAGACATCACCTACCCCTGCGGAGCCGTTACTCTCTTCTCATCCTTCATTTCCGCTCGCTCCCACAGTGCTGGAGTTTACGCACACTTTTTCGCTTCCCACGGGTCCGGACGTCGGGAAGTATGGTTGGGTGCTTACGTTCGGACAAGGCGTCATCATGAATCAATCCCGTATGCTAGAAATGGCTCGCGTGTTGCAACCACACCAGCTGTCGTTTACTGGTACCGGTCCGAGCCTGTCTTTTGTCACCGGAAGCTGGGTGGATATGCTGGTACCGACTCCCAGTTTCTCGCTCATTTCACCGGCTGACGATCAACGATCGTGTAGTTGAACCCTGATGGCACGTTGATGACGGAACGGTATACAACCACATATGTGCATATTCAGATTTCAAACGGACGTCAGAGTTCCAAATTGATTTCCTGAACAGGTCTCTCCGACCAAGATGCACCCGCCACTGCGTTTGACGCTCACGAGCCCAGACGAACCCGGATTTTTGTTGGAGCGCATCCAGGTATACAATATGCAAGAGGTTTGGGTCGTTCTAGCAATCGTGCGCGATCAATGTTGGGTCAATGAAACGTTGAAGGGCATTTCCTGGATACCGGAGGCTATTGTTGGACCTCCTGTAACCGAGGACCATGAGACCGAGGCAACCGAAGAAGATCTGAGAGCGCTCCTCTCAGGTCGGTGCAGACATATTACTTTTCTTGTTTTCCTTGACTCACATTGCATCAGGCACATACACACCCCGTTCGATACCGGTCAATGTTTACGTCCTTGCCCATACAGGAATAGGGTTTACTTTCCCAGAGCGCCCGCCGATGCCTGGGATGGTCAGTATTTCCGTAGACCTGAGTGGAGCCGCAGGCGCGACGGTCGAAGTACAAGGTGCCATGGGCGCAGATGTCCAAATGTCAACTCTCGTGGAAGTCGTCCGGCGCGGGGGCACACTCGGACTTCCAGGGCGGGTATGGGCGGCATCTCAAGCGGCGCCATAGATCAGCATTCAGATCTTTCAGAAGAAAACGCCGGACCTCGATGGTTGCCGTGGTTGTGGGCGTGAGGTATGCGCTTTGCGCGTTGTAGACTTGGTGACATCTAACATGTCAACGTTCTCGGTGCACATGCAGCGGCGCATCCTTGGGCACCCGGCATTGTATCATTTAATGTGTAACGAGGAATGCAACCTTGTTTTGGAACGCTCGTACAACGAGCCTTCCTCCGACGCGAGCGCGGGTCGCCACCGAGCGGCTAAGGCCTTCATGATGCCGTTAATGTCTGAATAATGACTTCGCTCGCCTCCCATACAAAACAGGCACTATTGGCCAAGTCATGAGCTCTCGTGCTGCTCGATGACTGGGACGTGGCGGTTCTTAGGGGGGACTACAGCCCGCGCATATCGCGCATGATGTGGGGGGGGGGAATTGCGGGCATCGCTCTTCTCCTGCACAACACCTGAAAACCTGGGCGCCGTTGAGAGACTGCGGAGCGAGCATGCAAATGCGTAAGACATTGATTTAATGGGGACCCTCGAGAAGCGTCGCGCTCTTCGCATCTTGCCATGACCGGACTGTCTGTGTTGCGTGCGCGCTGTATGATGACTCAAATTCGCGACTTGGACACACAACACAACCTCTTTGTGGCACGCCCTGAAACTTCTGGAACAAAAACGCATTTACATTTTTTCAACGAAAGTTACCGCGCGTTTCCATGTCATGTCTTTCTGAAGTTAGCACCGCGTGAAGGGTCTCGCCCGCAATCAGGCACCTCGGCCTTATGACAACCCATGTCACGGTGCGCCGCGCTAGTATATAAGCCTTCTAGGGGCTAGACCAGCATAAGCCCCCCCCCCCCCCGTTGTCGTGAAGGCGAAAGTAGACCCAGGCTTGGTATGTTACATCCTTAGCTCGCCGCCCCCAGGGTCAATCACTAACCAACCAACCACCCGCAAACCCCCCCGACACGTGTGCCAGCATCAAACATCTTCATCATTTGGGTGCTTGGCGTGCCTCACCGACCGAACCTACCGCAAAAGCACATCCACGATGAATTCCCTTCCACCCCCAAAGCCCGCAGGCCCCCGCACGCTCCAAAGATCCTCGAGCGGCGTGTCCTCAGGGCCCGCGCTACCGGGTGAGATCCCGGACCGTTTGGCGCCGTCGGTCGACCTGTCTCCGCCCGTGCCGTTGACGCGCGCGACATCGGCCACGACCGGCCACCGCCCATCCTTGACGCTGAATCTCATCCCCGGGAGCACACCGTACACCTCGAACCCATCGCGCTCGCCCGATGGCCCGGCGGGCCGGGCACGCGCAGCCGCCGCGGCGACGGCGACGGCGGCGCCGGCGGATCTCGAAGCGCGGAGCGGGCTCGTGAGCTCGCCCGTGGCGCGGTCGCCGACGACGAGCAAGGTCCAGGACGACCAACGCACCGCCCAGCCGGCCCTGCCCATCACGCCCCGCTCGATCTCGAAGATCGTCTCCCTGACGGACCTGCGCCAGCTCGTGCGCCGCATCGACGCCCAGCCGCCCTCGCCCGCCGCCTCGTCGTCTGCGGCCGCGCGGAACGAAAATGGGTCGTCGGGAGACGGCGATGGACCGGGCGCCGGCGCGGGCGCGCGAGACTCCTGGTCCGACGGCGTGCTGGACGTCGTCGCCGTGCTCGGGGAAGGGGCGAGCGGCGCGGTGGAGGCGGTGCGGGACAAGCGGACGGGCCGCCGGTTCGCGCGCAAGACGATCATCACGCACGAGGGCCCGCTGAAGCAGCTCGTGCGCGAGCTCGCGTTCCTCTCCGGCCTCAGGCACACGAACGTGGTCCGTTTTTACGGCGCGTACATGTCGCCGTCGAACAGCGAGGTCAAGCTGATGATGGAGCTGTGCGAGGGAAAGAGCCTGGCCACCGTCGGGGAGCAGATCCGACGGAGGAAGGGCCGCGTGGGAGAGAAGGTCGCGCGAGTGTTGGCGGAGGAAGTGCGTGGATTTCGTTTGCCCTTTCCTTCCTTCCTTCCTTCCTTCCTTCCTTCCTTCCCTCCTTCTTTCCTTCCTCACCGTGATCTGTGGATCGGGAACCCGCTTGGCAGGTGCTGGAAGGCCTGGCTTACTTGCACTTCAAGAAGGTCATCCATCGGGACATCAAGCCATCGAACATCCTCCTCTCACGACAGGGCGCAGTCAAGCTTTGCGATTTTGGCGTTTCCGGCGAGCTCATCGGCTCCCGCGCGGGCACCTTCACGGGGACGACAAAGTACATGGCGGTGCGAATGGTCGCTGTGAGAACCCGCACTTGGCTGATCGCTTGCCGTCTGGCCACCCTAGCCCGAACGCATCATGGGGAGGGAGTACACCATCTGTGCGGATGTATGGTCGACGGGGCTTTCCATCCTCGAGCTCGTTCAAAACCGTTTCCCGTACCCAGGCGATCTCGCGCCTGTGGACCTCATCATGCACGTCACAACCAGCGAGGTGGGCCCGGCTTTCGATTTGCCGAGATTCACGTCCGTCTGGTACTGATATCACGTCGCAGCCACCGGGGCTGGAAGATGAGCCCGACCTCGACGCACCGTGGAGCGACGCTATGAAGGATTTCATCGCGCTGTCGTAAGTCTCGCTTTTTACGCCTGTCGCCTCTCCCTGGTGCTTAGCGTTCTTCATAGGCTAACGAAGGATCCCGGTGCACGTCCAATACCGCGTGACATGCTTGCCCATGCCTGGTTCTCAAAGGCGAGCAAGAAAAAGGTAGATATGGAACAGTGGATCAACGAAGTGTGGAACTGGGACGCTCCGGCTCGTGATTGTTCATGACATCGTCGATTGGATTGCGGCGGTACTCTCCTCACGCCGTGCAACGCACGACGGGAGGACTCGAACGTCGGTTGCACCGCACTGGCCTTCCAACGTGGAACGAATGACCTGAGTGTATCTTTTACCTAGCCTAAATTTGTATCTTGTGCACTCCCATTCGCTCGATCTTTTCACCGACCATGCAATGCAATACACCTAATCTTCCTGCGCCCTACAGGTTGTTCTGTACGCGGCGGACGATATCCGATCGTTGCGGTAGCTGATTGCCTCGCGCGCCAAAGCATGACAGAAGAAGCAAGCAAAACAATGCATTGTCACTGGCCTCCGTCGGGGCCCAGCGCACATATCGTTACCATCCCTTTACAACCACCGGACGGCAGTCAGAGAAATTACAAAAGTGACGGGTATGTAAACTCCAGAGGGACAGAATAAGAAAAATCATGTTTCATATCGATTACCAGCAATCAGGGGAAACCAGAGCATCTAGTGTGTGATAATTCCTGACAATTCCCCCCCCCCGAAAAGTCAATTTACCACTGGGGATCGGATGCTCTTGATGAGGCCTTTCGGGATCCAACTCAAAAATTTTATCGCGCATCGCTCGTCGGCCAGACCAGGACGCCAATCCACAGACTGCGGAAGCTGATGTAATCGCCCTCCTCAGCATTCTGCACTCGTATCGTATATGTGGTCACTCACCCTGCCAGCACGTGTTCTATGGAGGCTCCGTGCCGTGTTTGTGTTCCTCCCCAGCCCCGGGCATGCCCGTGCGTGCGGCACCGCGCGGCCAGGGGCAAGGCAATCCCAGGCGGGAGGGATGGGACGTCCGAGGTTCGTTCATTATACAGTGATATTAAAATAACGAGGCGTGCAGGGTGCGGTTCCGGCTCAGGCGTACGCACGAGTCGTGCCGATCGGCCGAGCACTGATCAGAGAGAGAGAGATAGAAGGGAGGGGGAAGCCAAGATCGAGACGGTGGGACAACTTTGGAGCTGAAGGCAAAGGGGCCGGACGGGGGGGGGGGGGGGGTGGGGGGAAGTGCGAGGGAGTCGGAATCGAGGTCGACCGTATGGATGGACGCCGCTTGCTTGACGGTCCGCGAAGGAGTTTGAGGATTATCGAGGCACGAAAGTGTTTTCTTTCTTCCCGCCCGCTTTGCAGAGGCCAAGGGCGTCGCCGAATATGGTACTCGTGCCAGTGGTACGGCCACGCCGACACCGACGGGTGAGGAGAGAACGGAGAGAGAGAAAAAGCGAGCGCGAATCGAAAGCTCCTCTCCCGATGTGCCAATTGGTATATTGTAGCGCTCATGGTTTCCTAGAGGACGATCGGTTTGGTGGCCATAATATTATGTCGCGGCCAGATTCGGTTGCTCGGTGCGCGCCCACCGCATTCCTTGACTTGATACACAAAGGGACTCGGATCAGGTACTTTCGCAAATGATCGTAAAATAAACGATGTTCTATATTTCGATCTCAGGCGCGTCAATGTCGGGAACCTCGATTTCATGACAATAGTTGGACTCAGCCCAGAGAGACAGAAGACGTGAGTCCTACTACACGAGACCGAGAGGCTACGAGCGTCATCCTATACTCCATCTCCGAGACTACAGATACGGTTCCAAATTTTCTCATGATCATGACGAAGCTCGCACTCCGAAATACGTTCATGCATGTCCAGCGCCGCCGGGGGCGTAGTGCTTCTCTCCGACAGTTTTCAAAATGGTAGAGCGGAGGGAGAGGGTCAACCTTCATGCGGAAGAAATACTTCTTGATGTTATGCGGCAGCGCCTTGAGTTGGTATGCGGCATGGGTGAACGTTGGCACGGCGAAGACTGAACGTGCGTGAATATCATGTAAACAAAGCTTCGGGTCAGTACTCACCTTGGTCCAGCTCCTCGAGCGAGAGCGCTTTTGTCTCGGGGACAAAGAGAAGGATGGCGAAAAACCCGACTATGTTCCACGCGGCGTACCATCCAAATGCACCTTGAGGCTTGAAAGCCCCCAATAGACGAGGGAACGTCATCGCGACGACGAAGTTGCTGTGCGAACGAGTCAGCCTCCAGCCAGAAATGTGGATGACTTGGACTTACAAGAACCACGTGACGGAAGTCGCAAATGACATTCCAATGTCACGAATGTATAGGGGGAAAGCCTCGGCAGAATATGTGAATGGCACAGGACCCTCCCCAGGAGAGTATGCGCAATCAAACAAGTAGATTCCTAGGGCGACGACTGCGATTCGGGTGTTCCCTGCTGGAATCCAGCTATCAGGTAGTCATCAGTAAACGATAAAACGAGATGCCTGCGTGCACTTACAAGGCGAAGCCAGTCATGAGCAAAAAGAGTGACATGAGAGGGAACGTAACCAGTAGAAGATTTCGACGGCCAAATGTGTCAATGGTATAAACGGCAGGTAGTGCCATGGCAAAGTTCAGGGCACCAAAGCCCCAGGAGGCAAGGAGGGCCTGAATCTCGGTGAAGTTGGCCTGCGTGAATATTGTGGATGAGTAGTATGCAATAACGTTGACGCCGCAGAACTGCTGCCTAGGATAGTTTGTCGGGACGATGCGTGCTAGGATCCTCGTATGCATGACTCACATGTACATAACGACGAAGGAAGCAAGACTCGCGCGGCGGTTGCGGGGAACGGTAAATAATTCAAGATAGCGATTTTTCCCGTGGGTGAGTTCTTTCTCCGCCTCAAGGAGGACATGAATGTCTGAAGGCGGATGAGAGGTTGTGCGACAAGGAGAGAGAACGACTGACAGTAGAGATCTCGAGCAGCTTGCACAGGGTGACGGCGGAGTCGCCGTAGCGAGTCGAACGCATCGACGTACAGACCCTTTGAGATGAGCCAACGCGGTGATTCAGGGCAGAAGAACACTTGTGCTATGAGGAAGAGGGCGGGTACGCCAGCCTTTGATAGGCTGTTAGAGTGGAAGCATGTGAGGGGAGTTGAGATAATTAGGTACCGATCCAAGCATCAAACGCCAATTGAGCCCATGAATGTTACCGTGGTCGGGAATCTTGAAGAAGGCAAGGTCCGCGACGTAGCCCAACATAATACCAAAGGCGGTCCACATTTGCCACATCATGACGAGGCCACCTCGGATGGAAGGAGGGGTACATTCGGCGGCGTAAATGGGAACGGTGGTGGACTTGGGGCCAATACCTAGCCCAAGGACGAAGCGAGCAGCAAAGAGATGGACCCATGAGTTGGTGAAGCCCTGCCAGACGCAAGTGAGGAAGGAGAGGAGGCCACAGATAAAGATGGTTCCACGACGACCGAACATGCGGTTGAGAGGATCGGTGAGCCAGCAACCAAGGACGGCGCAACATAACTCGAGGGAAGTCAGCGGTGGGGCATCGATTCAATCATTTATCGAAACATTACGTATGGAGCCGAGTTGACGAGGCCGAGGAGCCACTGATTCCTGCTCTGATTCCCCGAGCTGGGATCGATGTTGAATTGCTTTGAATAGAACAGATTTGCGCCGTTTATTACGGCTTCGTCCATCTGGATGAGATAAGATAAGATTAAATAGTCACGACGTTATTCCAACCGACTCACTCCTTGGACCGCGGCCGCGACAGAGCAGAGAATGACGAGGTGATACAACGTAGCGGGTTGGTCCCAGCGATGTGTGTATTCTCGCCGAAAGATGTTTTTCTCTTCCTCAGTAAAGTAAGGGATGCTCTCGAACGCAAGAGGGTCTTGCGCCGCGAGGGCGCCCTTCTTGAACAGTTCTTCTTTGTCTGCGAGGCCGTGCGCCCTGGCAAACTCTGCTCCGTCGTTTATGAGCTGTTCGTGGGACAATCCTGCGAGGGGGTTGGAGAGTTTGGCGTTGACGTTCGTAAAGGCATTTTCGATATGAACGTTCGGGGCAATCTTTTCATCGTGGAAGGACCCAGCAGGAGTTCTCTTGTCGGGGGAAGTATCGGAGGACATGGCAAAGTAGAAGAGGCGCGAACGCACGACCACCGGGTGGGTGGGGCTTCCTTTTCATTCCCTTTTTATACGTCGTGGGCGAATGGAACGAGAGTGACTGGGCTTCGAAAACCGGCTATCGGCCGAGGCGACAAGGCCTCAACACCTCTCTCGTCCTCCCAACCAAATGATTAGTTGCCCACTCTTCCCGCTCCTCCTCCTCGTGCATCTCTACCCCTCTTTCAGCTCGTGTCCATCCCCAGCTTGCGTCTAACTTGTCAAACTTACATTTCTCCCATGTAACGCCTGACAGATTCCTGTGGATGTGGAGTTCCGGGTTCCATATCCTGATGGGTCTCCACAAAGCTGTCAGAGTCCCAACAGTGCAGTGCCTGGAGGGATCAAAACGGTCGCCAGGACTTTCCAACAACGGAAAAAGATGGCCGACGATCCGGTATGCCTCGCGGTTCCATTTGAGAAGGCAACTCATTTCCTCTCGCAGCGCGATATCCCCCGCTCCAAGGGCGTCCGGGGTATCTCCGAAACGTCATCCACGCTGCTTCGCAACCTCTGTTTTCTTAGTATCTGTTCCGCAGTACCGAACCGGCTTCCTGGGGGTCGTCGTTATCTAACCGAACCATCACAAACACCGCCGCTTCATGAGTGAAGGTCGCTTGATACAGGCAGGCTCATTGGGTTTTTCGTAAAGCGAGGGGTTAAGACATTGCATTTGTTTGTCTCCTTGATTTGTGATTATTACGAGCGACTCGACGTTTGCCACATATTTTCCCTCATGATGTCGATCCAGAATTGTATGGAATCGTTTGAGGGATCTGGGTAGCTGGGTAAGGAAGCATTTAAATGTCGTAACGTTGGGATGAGACACAAGATGGATGTGGTCCGGTAGAGGTCGTGGCAAGTCCAATCGGCAACCCAGATGTGGACTGTTAGAGATTGCAGTTCTGGACATCGCTTTTCACTCATCCCCAGGGCAGAAAAGATATCCCATTGATGGGGATAGATGTCCCGTGCGCAACTAACTAACTGTCAGGGCGGAAAGACACAATACCGCGGATCAAAGAACAACACAAGCATTTTCAGTCCAGGAACCCGATCGAAGGGGAATGCAACGTCCTCAGACTGTTTTGTAGCCATCAGCAACGTTATACTGCCTCGGCAGAGTACAAATCAAACCCCTCAATTCTGCCTTGGTCCAAGACTGGTCTGTGAGTGTTCTATCAGTGCCGTGCACAACATCAAGATGGATGGCTCGCTGCCATCGATACATACTTTCGATGGATGTGACGTGTAGAGCAAGCCGGGGTGTATGGAGCAAGTCCCAAAATCTGCATACACTTCTCGAGTGATTGCGGACCGTAATGTTCTCAGAAGTTGCGAGTGTAGCCAATATATTGAAAGTGGAGTTCAGACAGGTAGCTTGGATGACATGGGTGGTGAACGTAGCAATGGGGCAGGGGGGTATGGACCCCTGACATCTGCAAAGGGCATTATCAGCGCCTCAGCGCTCAGCCCCTGACTTGTTACGGCGCCGTGACTTTACTATACTATACCATGTGCATATACCTCCATATCTGAATTGTCCTCCGTTTTTGCCGTCGGCCATCCAAGTCAGGATGAATGCGATCAAGTTCGATAAAACGCAGAGTAGTGAAGACTCTGAAAACAAGTAACCCGGGTGCCAGTAACTCTCGAATCAGCATCAATTGAATCCTTTCCATTCTTGCTATGCGAACGCGGCTTCGTCACCTGTAGGTGCTTTCAACCATCTTACGAAGCTGTAAACAGGCAGGACACGATGGCCAAGGCAACGAAGGCCTATTAAGTTCATTTTCCAAGCCGAGCCGAGGCGGGGTATCTCGATCTGATTACGCTGCAATTTCATTGTACGTCATATCACGTGACACGTGTCTGGAGATGTCGTTCGTCAATTTGATCGCCGTGCCTGCCGACTAATTCATTTGACGCGGGAGTGGGATCTGCCTACGGGTTTCACATTTTGACAACGCTGCGATGGGATAATCGCGGCACAAGTCAGCACCGTTCTGTTCAGTTGAGGTCATCGTCTCGCGGTCGAGGTCGGTCACACACTCAGGGGTATATGGCACGTGATCGAGAACGCGGCGTCTCCGAGAATCGCGGCGGGTGAGGTGATCTGCGTTTCGTTGTTCAGCTCATATCTATCACTGATGTAGCCGCTCACCAAGCGGATCTCAAATAATCTCATGCTGAGGAGCAAGACATAAAGACTGCATTTGTCTTCGGTGTGCCACCGAGAGTTGCAAACAGCTTGCGGGAAGGGTTTGTAGTAAGGCGGGTGCGGGAGGCTGAACGTCACAGAGGTTGAGAGGTCGCGACGAATGGAGGACAAATCCGTGTATTCTCTGACCAAAAAACCACACTTTTCCAACTCAAAAGTTCACCCCCAGAGATGCAACTGCTGTTCCGTCAGGCCGTCTACGTATCGCGCACCCTTCCTCGGGTACTTCTCCAAGAGTTCCGAAATCTCGGCCAGGTCCTCGGCCGTCAGCTCGACGTCCCCGGCTTGCAAGTTCTCCAAAGTACGTTTAACATTGCTGCGGCGCATGGGTCATGACTGGGGACTCGAGAGGCGATGATCATGAACTCACGAGGACCCGGGAAGCGGGATGACATGGTCGCCAAGCGCGCCAACCCACGCGATACTAAGCTGGGCGACAGTGATGCCCTTGCGATTCGCGACGGCCGACAGACCGTCTACGAGCTGGAGGTTGTGTCCAATGTTCTGAGGCCGGTCACTGCGTCAAAGAGGGGGGCGTGCAGAGTGAGAGAGCACGTACGGCATCCTGGAAACGACTATAATTGCGCCTGAAATCGCCCTCTTCAAAGTCCTGAGCGCTTTTGATATGACCGGTGAGCAATCCACGACCCAGCGGGCTGCGGCGGGTCAGAAGGGAAGGATTGTCTGCGCGCGCGAGAGATGCGTACGAATAGGCGATGAGGGTGATGCCCAGCTCTTTGCAAGTGGCAATCACTGAACCAAGGATCATCAACAGGCCCTTCCGGAAAGGCTGCCAGTGCTCACCATCTTTTGTTTGCCGCTCGTAGGCCTGGAGGCTTACTTCGATCTCGACCGCCGCGACGGGCGCAATCTAACCCGTCGCATAAGAAACCACACGGCTGGTCCAAAAAATGCCTCGCACCTTGTGAGCGCGGCGGATGGTCTCGGCGCCGACTTCGGACAAGCCGATATAGTCGAACTTTCCTTCTTTCACCAGTTCGTTGAGCACCTCCGCATAATGCTCGATCTCGAAGTTCTGGTCGCGCCGGGCGGGCTGGAATAGATCGAGCTTCTTCGTTCCACGCAAGGCTTTGAGGATGTCATCGACGCTCCTGCGGAGGTTCTCTCTGCTCCCGTCCGTGACTATCTGGCCGGGACGCAGTCCACCCTTTACGGAGAGGAAGGTGCGCTCTGCGTACTCGGGGTGCTTCTCAAAGAAGCGAGCGACCAGCTCGAGATTCGCTGTGGTCAAGCCTTGTCCGTAGAACTCGCCTAAAGGAGAACGTGCCCTGAGTTCGAGCGGGTGAGGACGCGCAGTGGAAGCCCACGCACCGCTGTTGAGGAACATTTTCGCGCCCGGAGGCAGAGCATCGATGCCCGCCTTGATCGCCGCGAAGGCCTCCTCATCCGGGACGGGAGTTGGCTTCCAGGTCATCATCATAAGCCCATGCTGGGGAACGAGCGGTAGAAAAGTAAGTGGATGCGGAAAGGGGGCCACGGATGGCGAGAGGATTGGCTTACCCCGACTTTCGCGAGGACGACATCAGAGGTTGCGCCGCCGAGTCTAGCTGTCTTGTGCGTCATGATACGGTTGAATGTCTTCACGTCTGGCAACTGCCCTTCGGGGCGTGGAGGACTGGCTCTTTATAGGCCGGAAGCTGAACTGCTTAGAAATGAAGATGCCTAAGCTGACGAAACATAGATCCACTCAATAACTGTGCGTAAGAGGTCCAAGTATCTGACTATAAGACAGACCCACCCACAAGGGTGGATTGCCCCACAAGTGGCGATTCGGCTTGTCGGCAGAACGTGGGTGTGGGATGACTGCCATATTCATCGATTCACACGTGTCACCAATCCATTCGATCCCTCGTCTGTCTTCGAACGGCGTTACTGTGTAGCCCACCTCTTCTGACTCGACGCTGCGTACGTGCCACCTACGTTTAAGTTTTCTAGACTTGCTGCCACTGCCAACATCGACCCCGTTTTCGCCAACGCGCACGTCGCTCTCACGTTCCAAACCGTCTTCCTCGCGTACTGTCTCCCAACAGTATTTTTCGACTCACCGCCGATGACGCGCGAGACCATTTTCGAAACCGAGGCGCACACCCCACCGCGCGTTCCGGACCTTCCGCTCCCTTTTTCCTAACTACCTGTCCTCGTACCTTATCGACCGATATGTAGTACACCAAGGACAAGAGAGACAGACCAGCCAATTGCAATTAGAATAGAACCACTCCGCGTTGACGTCTCGCGCGCGGCCCCCGTCCCCTACCCATTTCCCTAGGGCGAACGCCCTCTATACACGCACAACATACCCATTCCCTACACAAACTTCAACCCTCTCCACAGCGATCCTTAGCTACACTACACACAAATGTCTCGTTGCGGCGCTGCAGTCTCTGCAAGACTGATCCCCATTCGCTTACTGCAAGCATACATCGAGGCATCCAATCACAAGGCCTGGACATTGTTCGCCTGTTGAGCATGATCACTGTTGCCAAGTTGATACCACATCCTGATTGGCCTAGATCCTATTGTGAGCACTTGAAGCATTCAGCCTCACTGTCGGCTATTTATTTAGCATCATACAAAACACATAGTCACTTTTACTTTGGACTTGGCCATTGCGTCCTGTTTAGAGCTTCGTAGGATGTTGAAAGCACCTACTGGTGACAAAGCCGTGTTCGCATAGCAGTCACTGGCGGAACAAGTCAGGGGCTGAGCACTGAGTGCTGATAAGGCCCTTTGCTGATACCTGCCCATCGCTACATTTACCACCATGTCATCTAAGGCTACCTGTTGAGCTATTGCTGGGAATAATACACAATGTGGTATCAAAGGAGGACCTCAGCCAGGTGCACAGGGTGAACCCCACTTTCAATATAATTGGCTACACCCACAACTTTTGAGAACATTACTGTCTGCAATCACTGGAGAAGTGTATGCAGATTTTGGGACTTGCTCCACATGCCCCACCTTGCCCTACACATTCTATCCATCACATCTATCAAAAGTATGTATTGATGGCAGCAAGCCATCCATCTTGATGTTGTGCATGGCACTGATAGAATACTCACAGACCAGTCAAGGCAGAATAACATTGCTGATGGCTACAAAACAGTCTGGGAAACATATAAAAGATGCATTCACCACCTGTGATTAAGTTTCTGGACTGAAAATGCTTGTGTTGTTCTTTGATCTGCAGTATCATGTCTTTCCACCCTGGCAGTTGTGCATGGATATTCATTCCCATCAATGGGATATCTTTTCTGCCTTGGGGATGAGTGAAAAGTGATTTCCAGAATTGCAATCTTGAACAGTCCACAACTGGGTTGCTGATTGGACTTGCCACCACCTCTTCTGCACCACATCCATCTTGTGCCTCACCCCATTGTTACAACATCTAAGTGTTTCCTTACCCTGCTACCCAGATTCCTCAAATAATTGCATGCAATTCTGGATCAACATCATGAGGGAAAGTATGTTATGATATGTGGCAAACATCAAGTCACTTGTAATAATTGCAAATTAAGGAGACAAACAAATACAATGTCTTAACCTTTACAAAGTAGCCACTTATGCACAGCTTGCTGAGCTGTTAGGACTCAGTTTGCATTCTTGTCTGCTTGCTTACCTATGCTTTGGTTACTCATCTCTGCTTATGGTTGCTTAGTGATTTGCTCAGTGATTGCTTACTGTTTGATGACAGATACTAAGAAAGGATGACTCACATGTGAGTCATTTCTGACACTCTAAAATTGTGCTCCACAGACTTGGATACTACTGGTTCTCAGCTATGTGCTCCCCAAGTTTCGTACAAATTGGATCAGCCATTATTGAGATATTGTATAAATACTCTGATGTACCAACAGTTGAGCCTTATGCTTGACTTACTCTTTTACAAGAAATAACTATCTTGTCAAAACTCTCTAAAAATCAAGTCATCACTCTATGTGAAAGAGGCCCTTCTCATCTCTTACATCTACTCTTCCTGAGATAATATCAAAGGATTCAAAGTCTAGTGCTTGAACTATATCAAGCAACTCTTTCACTAAAAGTCAGTAATAAGATCTATCAGGATCTTAACATGAGCTCACACTCAAAGGTAAGGTATTGTCTTTAAGGATTGCTAGTGAGCCACTAGTACAATACAAGATATAATAGCACACTCTTTTTTGTGAACAGTAGAACAATAATGTTCTATACATTTAAGAACATGTTTCACTGGTTGGAAATTTGACTGACAAAGGTGTAACATTTTGAATTGAAAAAGCAATGTTATTATTTTACAAATTCAGAGTACCTTATCACTCAAAGCTTGTGAGTATCTCTTCATACATGATATGACTGAGTCACTTGATATAGTTCAAGAAACTTCAGAGGCGTCTGTGACTATCTTAGGCAAGGGTGTATGGCAGATGTTGAGAAGGGTATAGTCACACTGGAGAACTGAGAGTAAAGCAATATGGCATGGCTACAAAGCTTAAGTCAAGCTAAACTATTTATGTGTTTTGTTGATCCAATCTGTGCTAAAGTTAGGGGACAAATAGCTAGAGATCTACAACAAGTCTTGTCCCATTTAAAGAAGATTTGACATATGTGTGAGTCATTTACCTGAGAGTATCAGTAAAAAGTCAAGGTATTATCAGTCAGCAATTGGTAAGTAAGATGAGTCATCCAAGTCACAAGCCCTAATCATAAGTTGCTACAAGTCATCAGTCCTAAAAATGGTAAATAAATCCTAACACAGATAATATAAATTTCCTGTTACAAGATGATGGAATAGTGATATAATGTTGACATAAATTTATGCTCATTATAACAAGGTGAAGCAGAGTTACTGAGGTTTGTGAGCTTCAAGTAAACTATGCCAAAGGCACAGAGAAGAAATATTATCATTTTGTAACAAGAATTTTATATAAACCAAACTTTTCCCTTGAAAATTGCAACATGAGATTGCCTCTTGTTGTATGTTGCATTTTTGTTAAGTTATTTTCCAACAAGTGTTTTTATGACAATCACTTTAGTTTTTATGCTACAACTGAAGTAAGTACTACAATTGTATCACATCTTACTTAACAGGCATTATTTAAGGCTATTATCTTATCTTGTTTGAATCTATTTGTCAATCACGTCACGTGTAACAATCCATTTTAGAATAAAGATATTTAAGTGAACATGTGACCCTCGACATCAAATATTTGATTTTAGCCAACTCAACAACTGCCTTAAATGATCCAGAAATGATCCCGATCTTCCACGACACCATTATGATTAACCACCAGAGTAGTACACTGGATGTTATTTCAATGATCATTGAAACCATCAAAACCTTCAAACCGGCTTTAAAGACTGGCGATGATCGTCGGAACAACGATTGTCAGCTGTCAGCGGTGGAGATCACACCACGGAATTACACATTGAATGAAAATAAAATGCGTACTAAGATATCGCTTTATTTTCATTGGTTTCGATTACTCGTCCACTTATAAGAGGGCAAAATCGATAGCACAGCAGAACTACAGAGCAATATATATATACACGGCGGATCACGATGCAAATCCGAACAGTCGGTGATAGAATAATAGTAGAGATGATTCGGTGGCGTGACGAGGGATATAACGTACGCAGAGGTTGAGATTGTTCGTTTCATGAAACCGAAGGTACGAACCAGGCATCAAAGACCCAAGAATACATTGATGCGGACGCCTTTTGACAGATTCTGTATCTGGAAAGCCGAAATCGAAATGATTTACAAGGTGGCGAATGCGAAGGGTGTCATAAATTGCGCTTCCTCCCGTAACTGCAGTGCTGCTTGATGATGCTGAGGTGGTGAGATCGAGTCGAACGGCGACCAGGTGTAGGTGATCACGGAACAGCGCAGATTAGAAGAAGCATAAACAACAAAGGCTAGTATCGGCGCTGGACAATGAGTGACTGGGGCATTAGGCAGAGATTGGGGCTGTAGGTGGTTAGTAGTCAGGGTCGATCATCTCAATAGCGCCACACTGCTCGCAGTGGCTCCACATTGAACGTTGTCCAAGCGCACCAGCGGCACAGGCCACGCGTAGTTTTGGAATCTGGGTGCAATGCCTGCAGTGCACGCCAACATTGCCAAGTGGGGAGAAGACAAGATTAACCGATTAGCACAAGTCCAATAATCGATAACCAGAGCAACCAGAGGAAAAGGGGGGGGGTGAACTGACCCACGATGGAGAAAACTGTTTTTCGGTTCCAGCAGACCGACGGACTTGCGCGATGTCGAGGTCGAGTATGTTGCAAAGTTATGCGAGTCGGTGTCGACAGAGCCGTCCGAAGCAAAAAACGGATTGGGGTAAAAGTTAAACGAGGGATAGGTGGGGGCTATATGCGCATCAAGCCGAGTTGGAAGACAATGACATGAGTACACACCGTCATCGTAATCTGAACTGCTGGTTGTGCTGGCACCGGAGTCTAAGCGTACATGATGCTGCTCAGAAATGATAGGCTCAAGAGGAGATACGTCCGACAGTGCATCAGACATATCAACGTCCGTATCTGTTTCGTAAGAGGGGAAGGGCACGAGACGCAGTTGTTTCGACTGATGATATAAGCGTCAATCCCGACGCGTCACGACGACGCCCTTGGAAGAACGTACAGTGCGGTCAGACTCGCTAACGATGTCATTGTCCAGCTTCCTCTTTAAAGTCATTGTGTGAGAGGAGGGGATAACAAATGGGGGGACGATGTATGTGAGGGGTGTGAGGGCCTCTGACAAGGCAAGGACGGGTCGATATCCTAAAGATGTACCCCATTCTTATAACATACATGTTTGTCGGTATTTGCTGACATTATCGCGGGTTTTAATAGAAGGGAATCAGTAAATTTCCCAATATGTCAAGGATTATATTCTGAAGCCAATTGGGTGATTCCCAATCTGTCGAAGGAGTGAAACCAAATTCTCCATATACGGCAGTAAGGGGGGTCGAAAATGGGGTTATGGTGTTTGCCGGAATGAAATTGGAAGAGCGACGTGATGGTTGTCACGGAGCCCAGACTTTTGTGGTTCTTATCGTCACGATCCCAATCGTCACCGCCCCCCCCCCCTTCTTATCTCCGGGTCCCGGTCTGTGGCGCTGCAGAGCAACATGTGTGCTCGTGTTGGTGGTGGTCGGGTCGGGTCGGTGTGACCTGACGTGCCTCTGTCACCGTTGTTCCACTGCCAACAGGTCCCCCCCCAGCTTCTTTATCCTCTCCCTCCCTAATGGCGAACCCTCCTACCCAAATACATCTCCCACCCTTTCTCGCCCCTCTATTCTCCTACATCTCTTCCTGCCTCCCCCCGCCCGTGCATAACGCCTTGCTCGTCCTCCTCACACACGGACTAGCGTTCTTCGGCGCGCTAATCGGCCTCGGCGCGGCCTTGATTTCTTCAAAGCCGTCCGATTGGGATGCCCAAAAAGTCATTCCGCCACTTATCACCCTCCTCGCTGCGTACCTAGCGCTCGCCAGCGCGGTACGCACGGCAACGTGGTTCGTCCGCACCGCCACATGGCTCGTCAAATGGGGCATCGTTGCCGCTGCTACGTCCGTGGCTTTGGCGTGGCTCCTGGGAACAGGGGACGGTGGCAGCGGCGTCGTGCCGAGCCTTATCGCGATGGTTTCGGATGTGCTCAGCGGCCGCGGGCAAGATGCTGCCGCAAACGCCTCAGGCGGCGGTAGCCAGCGCGCAAGGTCGCGACCGCAGGCATGGGACTCGTTTGACAAGCATTGGGAATGGCAATTTGAGGAGCAGCAGTGGAATGCTGCCGACTCCACGAGCGCAGCGACCCAAGTACAACAGTTCGTTGCGAACGCACTGGATGCCGCAAGTGGTAGTTGGTTGTCCCTCGCGCGCGGTGCGCTGCAGGGTTATTCTTCTCGCGAACAGACAGGACAACATGAAGGTGAATCACACGAGAGACGGCAAGCGCAACAAAATGACCGAACAAATCACGTCCGATGACAACTTCGTGTGGTTTACTTTTGCAATATTTACGACGTTCCGATATTCAGCAATGTAAAATTAAAGCACTCTTGTGTAGTCCCCATAGGCGCAACTCGCATATATATCTCTTCGAATCCTGTATTCTAAGAGTTGTCGGTGAGGGGAACGTCTTATATATTTATCTTGTACTTCAAAGCGCAAGAGGTACGGGTTCGGGTACTAACACGGTTCGCTCGCTCTAAGCGGTCGCAACCGGAGCGGTCTCGCCCTTCTGGCCGTATCGATAACTGCGGGGACCCAGCCATCACTTCTCAGGTTAGGGGAGGAAAGGGACATGAAACCCACTGAGCGATACGCGCTAGCTGCCCGAGGCCACTTGAGCCGACGAAGAAGTTCACCTACATCACGCGATCCATCAGAGCCGAGTCGGGACCGATGCAGGCACGTACACCCACCGCAGCGAGCGAATAATTGACAGGAGTAATGACAAAAGAGTAGCGCACCCAGATGAAGCCGGTCGCCGCGAGCGCTGCAGAGGGGATGGATATGTTTTTCAATAAAATAAAAAAAGAAACGGAACAAGGAAGTACGGACCGAGGTTCTGAGATACAGAGAGTTTGTCCGCGGGTCGACTAAGATCCTTCAGCCCCGCGGCGACAAGACACCATTTCATGAGCGGAGCCCAGAAAAAGACGGTCTTGGGCCCTGTGAGACACAACATCGATAGAGCCGGAACAAGTCAGTTGGCTCTTCAGGTGAGGACCTCTCGCTGGGCGCACCGGCTGGATGGTTCATGAACGACTGGAATCTAGATGCCGATGCGCTTGCTGCTGCTCCGGACATTTTGGTATTCGGGAGGAGGATAAGGAATGCCTAAGGATGTGTGAAAGTTGACAAGAGAGATAACTTATTCCGACCCCAGCGCACTTTGAGAGGAGAGGTTTGATTTGTCATGTCGGAGAAGGGAGCCGTGAGAGATTGATGCCTAATCTGGAGGGTGCTACATTCACTTCCCGAACACATCAAATCAAAGTGAGAATACAATTACACTCAAGACATTCGTTACATACGTAGCAATATCGAGAATACTTTAGCAATTACGATCTGTGCAAGCGGCTAACCTCATCAGTCAGACATCCCAACAGTGGGCCAATTATTCGAGCAGGAATGTCCACCGTACAGCTATCGGTGGTTAATACCTGTCGTGACTACGATGTCGGTGGCGACGGTGACGATGACGGTGACGGTGACGATGGTGATCTTCAGGAGGAGCGAGTAAAACTGCCGCTGGCGTACCGGGGAGACTGGCATACCCCCCGAGATAGTCGTATCCGGGTGAGCCGTATGAGCCTGCATATCCACCGTACATCGGCATACCCATTCCAACCGAGCTTGTGTACGGAATTCCAGGGAATTGCGCACCCGGCATAGGCATGGCGCCGCCGAGCGGGCTGGGCGGAAGATTCCCGCCCATCATTAACGGGCTCCCCCCACCATATGCACTGCCTGCGTATGCACTGCCTGCGTATCCACCAGAACTGGCGTAACCGGAAACGGGATATGCATTAAATGAATTCCGGCGGCTGCGGTGAGAGCCTCCGAAACCCATGCCATATCCGTCATCAAGTTCACGCTCAGTGATTATATTAGTGGCCGTCGCTGCGGCCTCGTCGCACGCCATCTGTAAGCCATATTGGTCAACCGCGCGACCCGTGTCCTGCCACAGGCTAACGGCTTTGTTAAGGTTAAAGAGGCACGTGAGCGTGAGAGCTGAAGCAAGAAATCGATCGACCCACCTTCGGCGATGGCAAGTGCTCTCAGGGCTTCGCGTTGCCGTTCATAGTCGCTGTACAGAAACTGGTACACGTTGGTGCCGTATTTTACTTGTCGGTATGCCTCGTAGGCGGCAGCTGCACCAATTTCTTGAGGCATCATACGAGTAACTTCACCCTGTGACCTGACATGAACAACCGAGCCCGGACGGACAAAATCAATAACCGTACGAGGCCAGCGTAAGCGCGACGATGCCACATCCTGGCTTCGTGCTTCCCGAAGCCCCCCATCCCCGACGAGAGGCGTGAAATAGTGTTATGGTAATAGTCACTATGTGTCGCGCCTGAGTGGTCGTCTACGAATGTTGGTGATGACTCACGGATCAAAGCCCATGGCATGGGCAGAATAGAAATCTTGTCCTGTCCCTAGATGAGATATAAGTTTCGCGGCCCCTTATTCATCAACGTTGTGGCATGCATACATGAAGGCAGTGGCTGATAGGCAGGCAACGGTGGAGCTCCTATTTGAAACTAGACGATTTGAGTTGACGACGAGGATGTGCAAGGAGAGTCTACGTACTTGGTGAGTTCCCCAGCCGGGAGCGTACCGATAGTAGTTGTAAGACATGAGGGGGCAGAAGAAGGTTGGGAGCGTGGTTCAGTTCTGCATCAGAGGAATAACCCTCGGCCCCCAAGGCAGTACATTGTGTCAAACATCATGTGTGGAGCCCATGTGAGTCACACGTGCCTTGCAGTTGAGGCTTTGTGCCCTTGACCCACAACCATTGATCCTAGGACTAGTTCATGGCCGATAGCTATATTAAGTAGATCCATCCGAGACGAAACATAGGACCCTCCACAACAGCGAGAGACACGTCTTGACGAGATCCTTATCGACGGCTGTGACGATGTGCGCTTCCCGTGAGAAAGTCCCAGGCTCAAAGCGGCGACGTTGGCTTATCATGCAGTGGACATTACTGGACTAGGAGTCTGAACGTCAAGCACCGACCTCAAATGGAATGAGTACTGCGCTGCCGACATCCCCGCATCATCTCTGGGCGCAGCCGCCAATATTGGGACACCGCGCGCGCAAGGCACACCGTGCACGTGATATTGGCGTGCTTAAAGAAGTGTGACTACTGTATAGGCGCGGTGTGACTATATGCGCACTCTCCGAAAGTACTACACCGTCTGTGTCATTCGCAAGGCGGACGTCGTGCGTGCCTCGGAGAACGAAGGATCTATCCCTTGAGCCCAGCGGTGCAAATACATCCCTGTGGGACGATAAAGTCCAACTGCTGGTAACACAGTCGTCAGACTACATGACATGACAGGCGCGTATGTTCTCGTCGCGGTCTGACTTTGATCTCCCCTGACCTCGTGTAGACTACACCATCTTCGAATCTCCGGAATTTGATGCGAGTGAATATGCCAATGCTGTCCTAGCCGGTGAATCCTACCCGCCTCAACCTGGCTCATCCTCTAGACCTGCAAAGCCTACCAGCCTTAGAACCTGCGAAAGAGGATATCTCTGTTGCCATTACAAAACTCAATTATGGCATCGACGATGTCTCGAAACAAATCAAGAATGTCGTGCGTAACCTGATCTGGATGTAGTGCGTTTTTTAGACTCTCCTCAGGTCACCGTGCACCATGAGGATCTACTGGAGCAGGCCGCCGGAGTCGGAGAAGTTAGTGGCTCCTTGCAGGCCGTTCGAGAAGGGCTTGACGCACTTGATGGATCCTTGGAGAAGTGCGTATCCACATCGCTCTTACGCCAATGTGTCCTCACTCTACTCAGGCTCCGCCAAAAAGTTCGTAACCCCTACCAAACAATGCAAGCAAGTGTGAAGCGCTTGCAACGCCTCCAGCAAGCGTCAGATGTTCTGCGACGGACTTCCCGCTTTACAATCCTCGTAAAACGATTACAAGCCCAGATGGCCGAAGTTGGCGACGGTGCGGGCGACACTGTTTCACAGTCTAAGTTGTCCGAATCAAAAGTGAACAGCGGGATACTTGACGGCAGGCGCAGCGCCACGCCCGGACTGGATCACGAAGGCGAAAAGGAGCGCTCCCTTGCGCAGGCTGCGCTTACTATTGCCGAGCTTGGTACGGTGTTCATTTTCGCGACACCCACATGGCAGCTGAATGTGTGTATCAGGCGACCTTTTGAAAACTTCACCTGAAGCCGTTTCAGAGGGGTCATTCCCGACAGATGTCGGGTCGTCAGTCAATAGGCATATCCCACTCCACTCCATCAATGCCGTCGCTGTGCACATTCCATTCATCAACTCTTCGCGTTCCAAAGTCACCGCAGAAATGGAGTCCATGGTTCTAGAAGGCCTTGCTCAAGTGGCAAGTCGATTCCCCCGCTTTCGAAACCGGGCGCCTGTTGATCTCCTTCACTCCACAGAATCAACCATTGCTCGCGACATCACTCCAGACTGCGCATAACCTCCGACTTCTGCCGAATCTTGTACAGAATCTAGTTTCTGACTTGTCAACTGCAGTCGAAGCCCGGATCAAATCTGCCTTCGATATGTCACAAATCTCCAAGGAGTTAAGTGCAAAAGGTGGGCCATTTCTTGACGTCTTCAGTGTTTCCTGGAGCTGAACCATATGTCATAGATCCTGCACCTACGTCCGCTGGGCTCGCATACAAGTCCCGCATTCGTCAGGAGCCTACTAGCGTGACTGCACCGCAGTGGGGACAGGCTCTATGGGCAAGGTTAACAGCTCTTGTTGAGGACATGGCCGGTGCATGCGTCAAAGTGGGGGCGTCGCTCATCTTACTTTGAAAGTTGACAACAACGGAGATGATGCTCAGGTATATACTTTGGAGAAAGTTTTGAAATTGAAGAAGGATCCGATCTCCCAGATTGTCTTCCTTGGCGAGGCGATGAAGGTCAGCTCAATCTTTTGGCTAGGTGCGCAACTCTCATAATGTTCTGCAGGTGCTGGAAAGTAAGCCCAGCGCTACGTTTTGGGCTGCGTTGGCCCGATCCTTAGAGAGGCAAACTCGAGACGGGGCGAAGAGTAAGGTGTTCGCCAAATCTACGAATAGCCCTGAAGCATCTTTCTAGACTCAACTTTCCTTCAGCAAGCATTGAGTTCCGGTTACCCAAGGCTATTACGCCTCTTCCATGACTTTTTCTCAAAAATCGCGGCACATACCGACACCATATACACCCAGGAGAGACAGAGGTCTGTACTGGTGTCGTGACGCGCCCAGCGACTTATTTTAATTTCCCCTAGCCCAGAAACTGTTCTCGTGCTCCGTGCGCTCTCAACCTTCGAAGCGCTCTATCTGTCACGGACATCAAACAAAATGAATGAGGCCGTGGGACAAGCCTTCCAAAGCAGTTCCCGTGCACCGCCTTCCTCAACTGAAGGGACCAACGTCGCACGAATGATCGCGAACGAACTTGATGCTGCCAAATTTGATCCACTGCTTGTTCGGTCAGTTGCCCGCCACGCCAAGTCAAGCTTGGATATGCTACTCGGACGTGCGGATGGCCTTATCATGCGGGATCGGACTGCCACGGTTCTTATCGGACCGACAGCGACGCCACTGCAGGTGCAGAATCTCTCCATGGCGACCTTCCTATACCATTTTGGGACGAGGATGCATGCTCTCGAGGAAGAGCATTCCAGCGACGTGTATGCAATTCTGCGTCCGTCAATAGTGGTAAGTGCTCGATACATTGCGGACACCAGCCCTGCCTGTAACCAGACGACAGAACGTGATGGAATCCTACCGGCGTATTGTAGGCCCTCTCTTGGCTGCAATTAAATCAGAGTCTGGCGCAATCATTGCCAAATTACATCGAGAACCGATTCGATCCGCAGAACCCCTTGCCGATACGGACGGTTCAAGTACTTATGTCAAGGAGATCACGGAGAAACTGGCGTTTGTAAAGACCGAAATCCTTCCGCGCTTGCTGGTCGAGGAGGTGGCACGAGAATGGTTCGTCAATGCGTATTATCTTTAACGCGTGAGGTTCGAAGGAAAGTTGCCCGTGCAGGCCGCTGGACATCGTGAGACATATACTCAGAACGTTCGTGCTGCATGTATCGATTTTCAAGCCACTCGAAGAGCCCTGCAAGCTGCAGCTCACAGGCGACATGACCGAACTTGAGTTCTCCCTCGGCGCCTTCGTGTCCGAGGGCAAGGGCAAACGCGGGGGCGGTGGGCTGGACGCGGCGGGCTCCGAGTACCGCGCCCTCCGTGCGATGCGTCAATTGCTTTTCCTCGAGACCGCGCGCCTCGCGGTACCGGCCGCGACGGCGGGGCTGCAGCCTCTCGTGGTGCTGCACCATATCCTCGTGCGCGCCCCCATCCCGCTGCCCCATACGCTGCACGGCTGGCAGCCCCCCGAGTACGTGCGCTGGGTCGAGGAACACAGCGAGGAGGAAGCGCTCACGCTCATCGACGGCGGACTTGCACACTGGGAGAAAGTGAGCGAGGCAGAAGGTCGTGATACTGCGCCGGAGTACGTGTTGCTGGCGCGGACCGTGCTAGCGAATGCCAGGGCGTTATGAGGGTTGCAGGACCGTTTATTCTAGATTGTGTATGGACCGCTGTTGTGCCATTGCGTGCGTGCTGTGCCGAGACAAATCGTATTTACGGTGGTTGCGGACCGCCTTGAGGTTTAGCGCGCTCTACTCACAACATCCTCTCGGCCTTGATGACCCAAACCACATTGCTTCAATACGAAGCTCCATGTACGTACCTCTATTCTATCAGCAGATTGGATAGACAACCATCGGCACCAAGGGCCCGTATACGCGATTGACTGGTGCAAGTCACCCGCGCCAGGACAACAGATACGCCCGCGTTCCGCGTTCCGCCTTGGGATCGCATCCTTCACGGAGGACTTTCGGAATCGGATCGCAGTCGTCGGCCTTCAGGACGATCGCGTTCTGGTGGAGGACGATTACGGCGACTACCCCGACTTTGTGACCCTCATCGAGGTGAACCATGGGTACCCGGCTACCGCACTCCAGTGGCAGCCGGGCTCCGCGTCGAGCTTTGCGTGGTCTCAGAAGGTGCCGACGACCGAGCTCCTTGCGACGACGGGCGATTCGCTGCGCGTGTTTGAGTACACCAACGATGCCCCGCTCGCGTCCTCATCGTTCGTTGGGCGACAGCCGAGTTCGGGCGGGCATCGCCTCTCCCTAAAGGCATCTTTATCCGGGGTAAGCAAGTTCCCTCGCCCTCTCTCCTGCGAGCATCGCTCCCGACCGTGCCCCCCCCCCCCCCCCCCCCGTGTCCATCCGCAGCAATCCAAGGTGCAGGGCCAGAGCGGCGGCGCGCCGCTCACCAACTTTTCATGGAACGAAAAGATTCCGAGCCTCGTGGTCACGTCGTCGATCGACACGACGTGCACGGTTTGGAACCTGGACACGTCGACGGCGGTGACGCAGCTGATCGCGCACGACCGCGAGGTGTACGACGTCGCGTGGCTGCCCAACTCGACGGACATCTTCGTCTCGGTCGGAGCGGACGGCTCGCTGCGCGCGTTCGATCTGCGCAGCCTCGAGCACAGCACGATCCTGTACGAGACCCCCCCGCCCAAAAACCAGCCCCCGACGGGCCGCCCGCCCTCGTCGCCGCTGCTCCGGATCGCGTTCAACCCGAGCGACCCGAACTACATGAGCACCTTCCATCAGGACGGCTCGGACATGCAGATCCTCGACATGCGAAGCCCGGGTGCCCCCGTGATGGAGCTGCGGGCGCACCGGGCGCCCATCAACGCGGCGGGGTGGAGCTCGACCGAACGCGGGCTGGTGGCGACCGCAGGTGGGCGGCGATTTCAGTTTCTATATTCCGATGGCCGTGATCCGCTGACGAACGGCGTCGTGCTCCCTCCCCCTTCCGCAGCGGACGATTGTCAGTTGCTCCTCTGGGACATTTCGCCTCACGCGCCCGCCCCTGCGGCGTCCCCGCGCAATGCCAGCTCCCGGTTGAACTCTCCACGGCCGACGGACGGGAAGAGACGGGTGCTCACGGACCCCATCATGGCGTATTCGGCGCCAAGCGAGATCACCAATTTAGCCTGGTCTCCGCAGATCCCGCCTATGACCATGAACACGGGGCATTCGACACCGGCTGGGGAGTGGATTGCGGTGGTCATGGGCAAGTCGATCAAAGCTCTCAAAGTATGACTGAAGTGTGAGGAATGCTCTAATTCTGTTCTCGATGCGGCGTGGCGTCGATACTAGGTATATTATCTCGTCCGGGCGAATACATATTGTTTGTTCTGCTCTAATGCTCTCTATGTTGCGCATCAGAAGCCGCAGCCCGGCACAAGACCAGCAGCATGCGGTTCCGGTCATTTCTGTCGAGCGCTCTGCGAGCAAGGATGAAGGAACAGCGGCGTATGGATTCTCGGCCGGGTGAGGCTGCAAGGAGCTCGCTTTTTTCGGCCATGTCCCTGTCCCTTTCTTATCTTTGCATCGAGGGGAGGTTCGACGGACCACATGGGGCACGTTGGTTCGCGAAGGCTATCTACGCGGATGCTTCCATGTGCACCGATGACGGGCGCAGGAGTTGAGCCATTCGCCAGCTGGCACAGCCCAGTGTTCCAAGGCAGCCGCGGAACAGAGGGGGATTAGAGAGGAGTGATGGTGGACCTTTGGACCGGTGATCGAGCACCCGGTTTTGTTTGAGTTGGCGCCGATTCCTGCGGTTTCTCATCCAGATTCTCATGAGAGGCAACTAAAGGCAATGGCAAAGGGCTCTGCTTTCTCATCACATCTGACACGCCCCACGACGCTTATCGAACACAGCGACTCGGAGGCGGAACAGATAAGCAGGCGAGGCACGGTAATTCGGTTGTTTGGACAGATCCACATGGGTCCATCGCTCTTAAACCGCGCCTTCGGGAGACCGTCCTCACATCTCGTCCCCGTTGGGAATTCTTTCCCCAAGCCGGGGCCACCTCTGTCTCTGTTTTCAACAACGGCGGTACAGAGATCGAACGCATAGATGGCCTCTAGTAATAGTGCCTTGCAGGAGGGCATTTCCGAGAACAAGTCCTCCAACTCCACGGCCTCGCTCCCTAACGGGGAGAAAGACTCCTCGGATCGTGATGCGGAGGCAAACGTTGTTGCTGTCGACGCAGACGAGAACGAGCCCTCTTGGTTCGCCAGAAACGACGGCCTCGTTCGCCGCTGGAGTCTCCTTGCCCTCGCCGCCCTCATCCTCGGATGGTGGATCTCCGCCACGGTGCTCCACGCAACCCGTCACCGATGGGTCGTGCAGACGTTCCTCGCCTGGTCGTTCATCGCCATCATCGCCTTCCGATTCATCCCCAACTCGGTCGTCACGCGTCCCGTCGAGGCGGTCTGGGCTCCCGTCGCGCAACGGCCGTTCTTCGCTCTCCCGAGATACGTCCGCTACGGAATGGGCTGGCTGGCGCTGCTCGCGATCGTCCTGGGCTCTGCGTTTGGTTTCAAGCTCGAAAATGTTGCCTTTTTTTTTTTTTTTTTCTTTTTGGCATCCACTCGCTGATCCGCTCTCACGGACCAGGGGACGAACTACGGCGATCGGGCAATCTCCGTGCTCGGTTTGCTCGTCTTCCAGTTCGGCTTTTGGGCGACCTCGAGGCACCGGTCTCACATCCAATGGCGCCCCGTCATCATCGGGCTCTTCATGCAGCAAGCGATCGCTCTCTTCGTGCTCAAGTCCGGCGCAGGCTTCCACATTTTCAGGTGGCTTGCGAATCTCGCGTCAGACTTCCTTGCCCAGGGTCTTGTCGGTGCCGCATTTTTCTTCGATCAGGACACCGTCGACACGAAGCACTGGTTCTTCGTCAACGTGGTACGTCCAGACGTGCTGGCGGCGAAAGGAGATAAGATGATGACGCTTCTTCTCTCTGTGAAAGCTCGCCACTATCATTTTCTTTATCGCATTTGTTCAAATGTTCTACCATCTCGGAGTCATGCAGTGGATCATCAAGCACTTTGCTTGGTTCTTCTTCAAGACTATGAATGTGTCTGGTGCTGAGGCCGTCGTCGCAGCTGCATCGCCGTTCCTTGGACAGGGCGAATCAGCTTGCTTGGTGAGACCGTATGTCGATTTTATGACCGAGTCTGAAATCCATCTTATCATGACATCCGGTAAAGCTCCCTTTCTCGAGAATCTGATGATCATCAATGACTCGATGGAACCATCGCAGGATTTTCTACAATCGCTGGCTCAGTCATGAGTGCATACATTAGTTTGGGCGTTCCCGCTCAGAACCTTATCACCGCCTCTATGATGAGTATCCCTGCTTCCATCGCTATCAGCAAACTTCGTATGCCAGAGATGGACGAACCTCTGACACGAGGTCAGGTGGTTGTCGATCGTGGTGAGGAGAGCACCAAGAACGCTCCCGTGAATGCACTACATGCCTTCGCCAAGGGCGCAATCTTCGGCCTCGTGGTTGCTGGTCAGATCCTCTGCAATGTGCTCACCATCCTGTCACTTGTCGCGACAATCAACGGCGTGCTCACCTGGGTCGGCCGTGGGTTTGGCATCCACCACCTTACGATCCAGCTCGTCCTGCGTTATGTCTTCTATCCAATCACTTTCTTCCTCGGTACGCACTGCATGCCATTACACCCACGCCTTTCGCCTCCCTGATCCGAGTCCGCCTCTTGCGTTTCGCAGGGGTGCCCCGCTCGGACATCCTCCGCGTCTCTGAGCTCCTTGCAACCAAGCTGGTCGAGAACGAGTTTGCGGCATACCTCGAACTCCAGGCGCTGATGGCCTCGCCGGACGCGCTCTCGAAACGCGGCTACGCGATAGCGTCGTATGCGCTGTGCGGGTTTGCAAACCTGGGCTCGCTCGGTATCCAAATCGGGGTGCTGTCGGCGCTCGCGCCGTCGCGCACTCGGCTGATTGCGACCATCGGCCTCAGCGCGATGATCTGCGGATTCATCTCGACGTTGCAAGCTGCGGGCATTGCGTGCGTGTCGTCCCCAATCCTTTGTGGGTATCGTGAATGTTGATGTCCCTTTTTAGTGGCATGCTCGTCTGACCTCGAGCGAGGGATGACTGTTTTGTGTGATATATAACTATCCGAATTGGCATTTATGATATATGGGGATTAGAATCTCAACATTTTATCGATCTCGCTTGCGGATGATAGTCACATGAGATTGAGCCCGCATTGATGGCCCCGACAATTCGTTGCCTCGGAAAATTGAAATTGTGTTTGATTGAACCCGGATTCTGTTGTTGCGTTTCTCCCGAGTTCAACTTGCGACGTCATGCCACACTGTCTTGGGTTAGTCCTCCATCGCCTTCGGTTCGGCGTTAGGTTTGAATTAGTTCTGGGACCGCAAACTGGACGTCGTCCATCCCTCCAGCCAATGGATATATATACGACCGACCGATCTTCGGGTGCTCTTTCGATTCGCGAAGATCGCTACTTCTATTTGCTCGTGTCCAGGGCGGGCAAATTTTTACAGGAAAAGCTCCCGTGCCAGGATGCGACAGCCTGAGTTCATCGCTTCAATCGGGCGCTCCTATCGATCGGACACGTGTCGTCATTCATCCTACGTAATTCCATGCGTCGACTCGGACGTCGGACGAAAGACGAAATAAACATAGCAAAGTATTCCAGCTTTTAGCAAAATGACATCAACTAGAGAAACTAGGGTTACTGGGATCAGAAGAATTACAAATCTAGGATGGATCCCAGAGTTTCTATGACTGAGAGCTGTTCTATGAATTGAACCTACAGATTCTAGTATTTCTATGCTCTGCCAGATAGGCACCACCCTTACTCGATCATGTCATTGTCAAAATGCTTCCCGAGGTTTTTTATTGATTTCTTTCATTCACAGAAAAGGTGTCCTTAACCACAAAAGACGTATCTCAGCAACACGTAGTACTTGATACAAATCTGATCTGAAACCTTGTTTCACTATTTTATCCCTCAAAATCACAAGCCGGGGTTACACATCGTACACAATTCGTCTCCCGGACCATGCGTCAGGGTAATTGCACTGCTGGAGCGCGCGGCTGTTCTGCTTGACGCAGAATTGTCGCGTACGATCCACCAATCTTTCCATAGACTTCATCAGCGCAAGTGGAAAAAATCAAATGAACGCCACGTACCACGACATTATGATGGACATCGAAAAGCTCTGACGGAAACGCGAGATACAACGAGGAAGGCTCGAAGCCCTCACGGCACTTCAATATTGAAGTCCACTCCCATACACCGCCCGTTGTGCCCGCGCCCTTCACACTTTCTCCGCCCGTGATTGCGCCATGAGTCACAAGATGTATATCAGAGAACTGCCAATCTTGTCGGCGGTCGGGGGATAACGCACGGCACAGGATGCCAGTTACGGAACCCCACGTTTCGTCCTCTCGGATAGCCGCGCTCGAATTTGTCGTAAAAGATCGATGAGTTCTTCATGCTCCCCATCTAATTAATATCTGATATCATTAACCTTCTGTGCGATTTGACTCGAGTCACTCCAGTTACTGTACTGTAAGGATACTACCTGGCGGCGTTACGTGTGAATCGGATCGGAATTGCCCTACCGGAACGCGCGCGTCGACACACACACACACTATCTCTTTCTCTCCCTCTCTCGCTCGCACACACACTCCCGCCGCCTCAACCGTCCACGTGAGACGCATGCGCACATCGTCAACGCCCCCGCCTTCGCCTATAAGCCGACAAAACCCCAAAACGAAAGGCTGAGGAATATCAACTGACGCCACCGCCCTCATTTCCAGTGAACGGCGTTTCCTCCTCCATTCCTGCCAGTCCGACCCTGCTCCTTTCCCCTCCTAGTTACTTTTCCTTTCCTTCTAGTTAGATCTTCGTATCGTTCGTTCTTGACTACGCGCACGCCAGTAGAAGGTGTGTTAGAGGAGTTAGGCATGACAGGAGATTTGGAAAGAGAACTGTCGGATGAAGTACACAACTAATATATGGGCCGTATATACTGCTTGATAGCATCCCTTATATGTTACGGTACGGGTAGCTTAACGTACCGTCAACCGTACCGTCAGGGTACACTTCCAATACCCTGATGGTACGGTACGGGATTCCGTATTACGGTAGCCGTAAACCGTATGTGTACGGTTACGGTCGGCAGCCCTACCTCAATTACGGGCGCTGGCACCGTTGTTGAGAGCGCCTTTCATGAGGTTCGAGTGGCTTTCATGAGCAAGTCTGGAAATATCGATGCATGATGCATAACTTAGATTGCCATCACCATCACCACATCATGATACGACAGATCATGATGTACTTATAGCCCTCCCTACTATCGAGGTGGAGTTGCTACAAGTATAAAGCTAATCCCTGCAGTTACAATCCTCTCCAGCTGTGCTCCGACCCGTGTTAAAGCATTGACAGGTACCGGTTACCTGTAATTTTTCTAAAAAATCTACGCTACCGTCTCAACCTTTTTTCTTTCAAAAAGACATACTCCCAGGCACAAGTAATACCGATGCGCACCTCTTATATTTTCGCCATGTTTTGCCTCGCCGGTGGCGTCGTCCCATTGCTCGCACTTCCCTCTGAGTATGTCGACCTCTTTGAGTTCAACGTCACCCGTGAAGATAACTTTACTGTGCAGGATAATAGACCCTGAGTTGGAGCGTGATTTACGCATCCGGCGGTACAAGCTTAAGCTTAAGAAAAACAGCTCTGAGTGGTCCAAGATGTCGCCTACGGAACGAGATGGGATTATCTCCAGATTGCGTCGGCTCAACGACGATATACGAGTGGTCAATGCCTATCGACGATCCACGATGGACAGGAATGGATAATGTAGAAACTAAACAGTCTATTTGGGGTATGGAAGGGTTGTTATGCGTGAGTGTATGCAGAGTCGAAGAGGACCTGCACGTTCGCACACGTGGGAATCGCTGAATAATGTAACAACTGTACTCAGTGACTCGCGCGCGTGAGCGATCACTATGGATATATATTTACCTGAATAATGTAACGACTGTACTATTCAAGTATGAGCTTTATGGAACGAAAGGAATGATAAGTAAGTGGAAACACACCTCAGTGACTCGTGCGCGTGAGTGATCACTGAGGAGCAAGGGTAAACTATCTACTCATTTAAGTAGGCAGGAGGTAAGCGAATGGTATCCAAATGACGGAACGTCAGTCAACCCAATCAGTGTCTACGTCAATTGACTAGACTAGGTACGAACTGAGTGTAAATAACTAGTTCTACTTGGAGATGCTAAGAACAGTCCTGGGTATATATCCCGAGTGAGGGGATCCCTCACTCGGCTTCGTGTGCTTGCGATCGAGCTCACCCGCGGTCGGGAATCACAACAGATAAGTCCAGTCCACTGAAACTCAACTCAGTGGTCAATAAACACGACGAGCAGGAAGGGATAAGTCAAGTCTGCTTATAGTCAACTCAGTGGACAATAAAAGTAAAATATTTCAAGTGCTGAGTAGGCTCTGTTGCGGCCACAAATTATATTACATAAGTAATGACCTTAGTTGAGCATGAAAAATGTGACAAATAAGGGTAAATATGGAGAGTCTACTCATTCCGGCACAACATTTACCCTAACATGGCTAAAAGTTGTACCGGAATGAGTAGACTTTCTATATTTAACCTTTTTTGTCACATTTTTCGTGCTCAACTAAGGTCATTACTTATGTAATATAATTTGTGGCCGCAACAGAGCCTACTCAGCACTTGAAATATTTTACTTTTATTGTCCACTGAGTTGACTATAAGCAGAGTTGACTTATCCCGTCCTGCCCGTCGTGAAAGGTGAAATATATTGACCACTGAATTGACTCAGCTCAGATTACAATTTACAAATTATTTTAAAACAATTGATTGATTTGTTGCCCTCTCCTCATGCATTGCATTATTGTAAATATGTCAACCCAAACAATTAGAAATTAGTTGAATACTTATTGCTGTTTTCAGCGCACTTGGCGGAGCTTGAATTCCACCCAAATCGGCGCAGAAACCCCCTCAAACATGCGGGATGAATATCTCCTTCAAAACAGCTTCAATTCATATGAAATTTATTGTCCCTGAATCGCCTGAATGAGGGCTAGGCAGCCCCATTGTTTTCATGACATTTGAGTGAGAATTGGTGGAGCTGGACTCAAGCCACCTCCACATGTGTATTAGATGAATTACAACTCAAAATCACGGTCTATATCTATTATTTTTCCCTCATGTTGTACCCATGGGCTGTCTTGAGGCAGCCCCATAGTGTTTTTGACTCAAGTGTTGTGGTGTGCAACGTTGTTTCCAGTGCGATTGGAGTCACGGCCAGCCACTCATCACCCCTCTTGCCTCTCGATTCTGACCATTTTTTCTTGTTTTTCACAGACAGAGAGGAGTGGGTTGCAAAGAGGGGTCCTATTCTGAACTCTTTCTACTACAGAGTAGCTAGGGTGTTTTTATACACAGGAGAGAGGTACTAGAGATGAATGGCATGAAAGTGAATCAAGACTGGTTGAGACGGTTGAGGCGGTCATGAAAGGCTTGAGACACGAACACGTCTAGTGTGCTGAGGCGTGCATGCACGTGTGGTCGGTGGCGAGGGCTGGGCGATGTGATCGAGGTCTTGATTTCGCACGCAAGATGGCTTGTGGTGTGTGGTCGGTGGACTGCCTGGAACGAGAGGGAGGTGGCAAGGGATGAAAGGGAGCTGAGGTGTCAGTCTCATGTCGTGTCGTGTTGCGTTTTCGCATGTGATTTTGAGGCCAGCCATAATCTTCCTTACACCTCCTGGGGGCTTGAAACTTTGACCATCCTCGGTCAAGCGTCTGAATGCAAGTGTTTTGAGCCTTTCACGTCTGAATTGAGGCGGCAGTCACGGCTGCTTGTGCTGTGGAAGACGCAAAGGCGGCGATCGGTGATGGCAATGATGGAAGAGGCGAGGGCAATGGGAAACGGAGGCGATGGAGACGAGGGTGGCAGTGACGAGATGGCGGCTGCGTGGTGGTGGTGTTGTCTTGTGGTGGTGGCAGCGTGGTCGTCTCCATTGCAGGTGGTGGCAGCAGGCGTGGACGAGGAGCGAAGGCATAGGCGGTGAGCGTGAGTTTGTAGATAGAGACGTAGGTGGCGAGGACTCGAGAAAGAGGATGCGTGGGGCAGCTTGTGCGGGGGTGGGATCTGTTGTCTTGCGGCGGCGGTGGCGGGGTCATCTCCACTGCAGGTGTTGGCAGCAGATGTGGGCGAGAGCGCGCGAATGGATGGGGAGGCGATGTGGGAGGCGGCATGCGGTGTGCTGTTGGCGTTGGTGACTGCTTCTCCTGCGGCGGTGGCTTCTGCTCCTGTTGTGGCGTGTTGTGGCTAAGTTCATGGCCGAGGCCTTCCTGGTCTTCTGGGGTGGTGCTGGTGGTGAGGGGTTGCGACAGTGCGGTGGTGCTGGTGTCGTGTGAAACTACTAAAGCGGCGGCTGAGACTGAGAAGACTGAGGCTGAGACTGAGAAGGTGGCGGTGGACTGAGCTGGTGCGATGGTGGAGGCGGATGGGGCGGAGGCGATGACTGAGGGCGACGGCGGCTGTGGCTGACAAGGGCGTGGTGGCAGTGGCTTGTGAGATGGTGGTGGAGACAGCGGTGTGTGGCGCTAAGACGTCGGTGGCTGAGGCTGAGGCTACGGTGGTGGCTGACAAGACTAAGGTGGCTGGCAAGGCTAAGAGCCCGGTGGCGGCGGTTGACTGATCTGAAGCTGGGGCAATGGAGATGGCTGGCAAAACTAGGGGCACGGTGGCGGCGGCTGAGACTGAGAAGGCTGAGGCTGAGGGCAGGGTGGAGACGGCGGCAGCTGGCGATGCTGGTGCTATGACGGACTGGGCTGAACTGACGAGTATGGGTGAGGCTAAGATGGAGACTGATGCGAAGTCGGCGGCTGGCACGACTGAGGCTACTGTGGCGACGGACAAGGCGACGGATGAGACTGAGGGTGACGAGATGACTGAGGGTGCAGGAGCGGATGAGACAAAGGCGGGGGTGGCAGATGAGGCTGCGAGGGCTGAAGTGGCGGGTGGCGCTAAAACGTCAGTGGGCGAGGTTGAGATGGTGGTTGTGCATGGAGCTGAGACAGTGGCCATAGCAGGCGACACTGAGGGCACGGGAGCTGGTTGGGCTAAGACAGGGACAGTGGCGATAGGCGATGTCACGGCTGAGGCTACAGCGGCAGGGACAGACGAGGTGGTGACGATGGCGAATGTGGGCGATGCTGGGACGGCAAGGGCAGGTGGAGCCGAGGCGATGATGGCTGGCGAGTCGAGGATGGCGGCGGTGAACGAGGTGACGGGAACGGCGGACGAGGTGGGAACCGCAGGGATGATGGGCAAGGCAGGCGAGGTGGAGGTGATGGTGCACAATGTAGGGACGGAGGCTGGAGCGGGCATGGGCGCAGGGTATGTGTATGGTCAGAATGGAGAGGTAAGAGGGGCAATGAGTGGCTGGCCGTCACTCCGATCACACTGAAAACAATGTTGCACACCACAACACTTGAGTCAAAAACACTATGGGGCTGCCTCAAGACAGCCCATGGGTACAACATGAGGGAAAAATAATGGATATAGACCATGATTTTGAGTTGTAATTCATCTAATATACATGTGGAGGTGGCTTGAGTCCAGCTCCACCAATTCTCATTCAAATCTCATGAAAACAATGGGGCTACCTAGCCCTCATTCAGGCAATTCAGGGACAATAAATTTCATATAAATTGAAGCTGTTTTGAGGGAGATATTCATCCCGCATGTTTGAGGGGGTTTCTGCACCAATTTGGGTGGAATTCAAGCTCTGCCAAGTGCGCTGAAAACGGCAATAAACTCAATGTGAAGATCTAGACTTCTTTACATTTTGTTACAATTTTACTCAAGCCAAATAACATTCTTACTTGTTAGCATTGTTATAATTGAATCTTGTTTGTATTTTCCCACTAAGAACCAAGTCTGTGTTGAAGGCAACTGGCTGTGGATGTCTGATGCCCTTGTTGCAAATAACTCAAAAGGAATTGGATGTGCAACCTGTTCATATGAATTCAAACTACAACAACAAAGTCTAAGCCCAGATACTTAGCTACATGCAAGCCTTAGAAGACAGGATACAATCATCTGATATACCCCATGAGTTGAGCCAGCTCTGATAGAGTAAAGATACATTCTGAGTATGTGGTGTAGCAAGTCTGTGGACATGCATGTGAGATTGTGATGCTGCCAAGACCAAGAAGAGGAGAGAGAGAGTGGAAGAGGAGCAAGAAAGTTACTGAGCACTAGAGTGAAAGGCAAGTGGGCAAGAAGGGAAAGACCAGAAGGTGAGAGGTGAAGATAAAGGAGTTGTGGGTCGAAGGAAAGTTGAGAACTTTGAGATGCAGCAGGCAGTGGCTTGCTGAGTCCATGAAAACACACACAGAAGAAGGGACAAAACAGGTCTCTTGTTCTGAGGCATAACTAGAGTGTTTATATACAAGATGCAAACTATGAGAGAGGGGGATATTGGGGGATTGGGGAGACAGAAAGATGTGAGTTGGGAGTGTGAGACATGGATGTGAGAAAAGATGAGCCAGAGTGATGACACTGCAAAACAAGGCATAAGTATGAAACCAAAACAGTATTGTTGACTCAGGTAAACAAAACCAATCAGTAACAAGCAAGTCAAAGGGAACAAATGGAGTCAGAGGACAAGTAATTAGGGAGTCCAAATTTGTAGCAAGACAGAAACTGAGGAGTAGTGTATGAAGGGTCCATGAAGTGATGATGATGGAAATCACACATCATTGGGGCACTGAGCCCTCACATCCGACTGTGGTGATGACAGTGAAAGGCAGCAGAGTGCATCTTAGTGGTCATGGTGAGGCAATGCAATGAAAGAGGGTTGAGAGCTGGCTGGGCAGCAGAGGTGGAACTGGTATGCGATGAAAGAGAGTTGAGAGCAATGATGCAGGGCTGGAATGGGATGCTGCCTCACAGTGGAACACTGTGTGATGATGTTGTTGCACAGCACAGAGCACAGCTAACAGGCCAAGCAACCCACCTTAGAGGTTGTGCTAATGCTCAAGTGATATTGGGGTGTAGAGCGATGTGTATACTTGTCTACATGTATGGTATTTATACCTCTATGACCCAGGGCTGTTCCTAAGTCCAAAAGAGGTGACTACGGGTGTCCACTATATCGCGCATTGAGTGACGCATGATGTGGAAACGTTCTAGATGCAGCATAAGGCTGCATCTTGTGATAGATAGCGTAGTATGCATAACCCTATTGCCATAACCGCATATACTAAAGTTCTGTCTAACACGAAACATCTATGAGCAGATCTTGAACCTTGTATGAAGGTCTTTGCCTTCTTTGATCCGTTTGGGTTCCGGTTCAACAGATGTACTAAAGAATTACCCTGGACAGCCTTGTGAGACAGCCAATGAGCTATACCTGGAAAGTGAAGATCTGTCTGGTGGATATTGTCCTCTATGCCTTTTTTTGAATGGTTGACTTCCCCTCTTTGCTACACCACTACCTTTAGCCTTGTGCTTGCGGCAGTCCCTACTCCACATTGGATCATGGCCAAGGATGTTCTTGGATAGGCTGCCATCATTGTTGGGCCAATTTTTGGATTCCAGGTTCTGTGTTATGAGATTCAAGACCCATTCAGAAGAACAAAGCTTCTTGTGAGCATCCTTGACCTCCATCTGGACATTCCTCTCCTCTTGAGGTTCAGGCATAATTAATTTTGGGTTAATACCTGTTGTGAACCAAGGCCAAATTCTGGCCATGTATCCTATTTCACTCAAAGAAACTTCTCTCACTTCATATTGTGTTAAGATCTGCTTGATCTTAATACTAGCTCTAGTGAAAGAGTTGCTTTGTTATGGCATTGTGGCCATAAGAGCGTTAGCTCAGGGTTCAGTGGGGCCAAGTCCCTGTGACTTGGTTCAAGGGTTCAGTGGGGGCTGGCTCAAAGAGACTGGTTCAAAAGGGTTTAGCATCTCAAGGCTGAGTCAGGCAATGACTCAGTCTGCAGACAGAGTTGATCTTCTGGTTTTCACAGAAGAGGAGGACGATGAGAGAGAGGCAGAGGAGGAAGAAGAACACAAAGGTTCCTTGAGGTGTGCTCAGGTCAAGCAAGATGTAAACCAGCACAAGCAAGTTATGATTGAGAGAGTATACAGGGCAAGGGATGTGACAGGAGATGGGACAAAGCTAAGCTTGGGGCATTCCCCAGCTTCTACAGGTGCTTAAATACTGTATCTAGTGAGGCTGTACAGTACCATATGTGGAACAATAGATAATGCTAAACCAATAGCCAAAGGAGCTCAAACAATAGGTGAAATACAAGGATGAAACAATAGGGACCATCAACATCAAGGGATGAAACAGTAATCAAGGGGGTGAAAGTAAAGAACAATAAGAAGTGTTTTCAGGGATGAACTGAAAGAGAGGTAGATCATAACATCATGCCCCCTTCATGCTTAGTTCTCCAAACTAATCGGTCTCAGGCCCCAACTCAGGGACATAGTCTCCATCACCCTCAGGCCAAGCGCCTTGAGGGCCCATCACTTTGGGGCAGTAGCCTCTGTAACTCTTATGAGTCCTCCTAAGAATGCAGTCTGTCTGACCAACACAGTTAGTGTGAGGTTTGTTACAGTCCTTGTTCCAGTGACCCCTGGTATTGCAATGTTTGCAGACATGCTGACACTTTTGTAACTGGTGACGCTGTGTCAAGACTCACTGTTGAACTATCCAGTTCAAGAGCGAGGGATAAGCTCGAAGACGAGTTGATAGACGTCCAAGACCGTGTGGGCAAGGAGTAGAGTCCAGAGTAGTAACAAATACCAGAGAGGTACTGTTACTGTGAGAGTAGAGCAATCACGCAGGGAAGAGGCCAGGATAGTCACAAGGGGACGGTCCTTAAAGGAGTATCCCAGGGATGGAGAGTGCCGTAAACAAATGGACAGTCTGAGGACTGTCCGCTACTTTATTGAGCGCTTATATACTACAAGAGAACTGCTAAATAGGGAACAAGTCATAACCTTGTTATCAAGCACAATAGAGTGATGAGTAAGAAGTCGGAGGATGCTTACTGAGCATGCTCAGTCATGCTCAGTAAGCTGCTGAGTAAGAAGGCCTCTCTTGATGAGTAAGAGCTTCCATTGTCCATGTGTTCACTGCTTTAGTGCACGTGCGAGCACCTGATTCATTTCCTGTTAGTTAGTTTAGGGCCGGTCATTTGAGGACTTGTAGTTTGGTTAGGGAATAGTGTTATCTTATAAGGCCCTTATATAGTTCTATTAGGGTCCTTAGAGTCGACCCTAATACTTCTATTAAGGTCCTTAGTATTGCCTTGTAGTTTGTTCTATAGTTATTAGAGTTGGTCTAATAACGCGTGTGTAGGGCCTTTGATACTAGGTTAGTGCCTATTGTAGAGCTCCTAGGGTCGTTGAAGAGGTGGACGGTTCTTTTGACTCCTCAATTTTGTCGTAGCTCCCTGCGAGTGAGTAATATGGTCCAGTGTTGCAGGTGAGACCTCCATCAGTCATCAGGTTGTCGAGTTGGTGACAAACTTGGACAGAAGTGTTATTGGCCCGAAGGCGACTGCGGATGGTGGCGGTTTCTTTGATATGAGACTGGATCTTGTGGAGTCGGTCGGCAAGTTGCCCTTGAAGGACATTCAGGGCCCCTTGGATAGAGACGCGCTTGCCCTCTAAGACTTTTAGTTGAAAGGAACTGACACGGAGACGATAGACGTCAGCAAGAGCGCCAGGGTCATGGAGGTTTTCAAGAGCCTGGGTGGCATCAAAGTGGAAAGGATGGTCCTCGATTAGGAGGCGGAGGTCAGAGGCAGTCATGGAAGGGTGGGGTGCAGAGACAATGGGTTGGGCAATGAGCCTTTCTCTGTAAGTGGGCTCTCCTCGACCCATAGTTCCTAGAAGCATAGGTTTGTCATTGTATAGAGTGATGCGTAAGTATGGTAGAAGGTGTTTTCATCCATTGACGTGAATGTAGAAAGGGGGGAACATGTGTGTAAGGTTTGTAAACAAACCAAGGGGGGCCAGGGTGAGTAGGGTCTGCCTCAGTTGGGGTAGGTGAAGGGGTTCCTTCGTGGATGGCAAGCGGGTTGAGGGTGGCAGTGAGGTCCTGGAGTTTGGTCTCTTCTGGGACGATGAAGGTGCGTTGGTCAATGATGTGTTGGATGACTTCAGGTGAGAGGGGCTCTTGTTTGATGGTGGGGGAAGGGGTGAGAATAGGTAGAGGGGATGAGTTAGAGGCGGGGGACGACATGGGAGTATTGTAAGCAGAGGTAGTGTGTTCGTGGTGCCAAGCTGACCACTCGGAAGGAGTGAGGGTATTTATGGGTACTGACCGTATAATGTGATTCCATATTAAGTCTGTAAGTACTGCCCTTCATATGGACAGATGAAACTCTGAAAAATGGGGGTCCATCATAAGAAGTTGAAAGCCGTGGAAGTCACCAGGGGAGAGAATTCCGGAAAAAAGTTGTTCCCTGGCAACTATATTAAAAATGGTGTGCCCATGGTTGGGAATAGTGGGATCATTGACTGAGTAGGAAGGAGGGTTATGTGAATTAACTTGGGGGAGTAAGGTACGTTGTTGTATCGTAAGTCCTTGAAACTGATGTTCCAGGTTGTCTAGGCTTTCGTCTGAGTAATGGGATTCTGTGGGATCAGAGTTAGTAGTAGACATAATGCAGAGTTTGGTGGGTTGTTGTAGGTGAAACATGGTGATAGCATCCTGAGCGTTTTTGAGATTCAAAAGGGGTTCCCATGTGTCTTCTGCTGCGGAGTACCCTTTCCATCGGACCCTATACTGGAGGCAACCCCTATGGGCACATTGAGCGGTGATTTTTTCAACTTCGTATTCTCCCAAGAGAAGGTCAGGTGGTGGTTCGGGGAAATTTGGTCCATGTTCAGTTGTTTCTGTGACCAGAGATAAGAGGGAGGCGTGAAACACATTGTGGATGCTCCATTGGGGGGGAAGCTGTAGTTGATAGGTGACGTGGGAGATTCTTTTGGTGATGATAAAAGGTCCGAGCTGTTTGGGGCGGAACTTATGAAATTGATGGGGAGTTTTTAAGTTAGTACCCTCCAACCAGACCTTTTGTCCTTCTTCGAAACCCTTGAATTTGGTTTCTTTAACCCAGTTGTCTTGTGTCCTTTTCATTGCTTCTTGGGCCAATTCTCGCATGTCCTTCAGGGCTTGGAGTCGTTCCTGAATTCCTGGGAATTTCGATTTCAGTTGGGTACCAAGTCCTTGTGGGTTGAAGCCAATGAGTAATTCGTAGGGGGTTCATTTGGTGGTCATGGACTTATGGGCATTGAAATGGTACTGAGCTATGGGGAGCCAGTGTACCCATTCTTCTTGTTTTTCTCCAGTGTAGATGTGGAGATACATTTCTAGAGTTTGATTGGTTCTTTCAGATTGTCCATTGGTCTGAGGGTGATAGGTGGTGCTCAGGTTTTGGTTGATCCCCAGAATTTGAGAGATTTCTTTGAATAGGTCGGAGGTGAATCGAGGGTCACGATCGGAAATGATTTTGGAAGGGACTCCAGTCCAAGGGAAGGCATTTCATAAGAATAATAATTTGGCCATTGCCAGGGTTCCCATGTCCTTATGACATGGTATGAATATTGCTGCTTTGGTAGAATCGTGGTCGGTGATGGTCATGATAGCATTGTTTTCTTCTGATAGTGGAAGATCGACAATCCAGTTGATTGCTATGGTTTGAAACGGTTTCTGAAATTTGGGGGGAATCGGGTAAATTGGGGGATGAATTGGGTGTGTGGACGACTTGTTGGCTTGACAGGTGGCGCAGCCTCGAATGTAGTCCCTGATGAAGTAGGCCATTTTGGGCCACCAGAAGGATTCTTGAATCGAATACAGGGTTCGGGCATTTCCTGTATGTCCACTGAGGATGCTGTCATGGTAGGTATGTAAAATCTTTTGAGAGGGGTTCTTGATATGGTACCACCAATTTCCTGTCTTTGAATAGTGTGCCTTCTTCTTCCTGAAGACCATGTTTGACCTTCCACATGAGGAGATCTGATTTTTGGTCCTTTTGTTCAGTTAGGACTTGGGTGTAGAGGTCTTCGGTGTGGAGTGTGTGGATGAAAAGTTTATCGGGGAGTGCTGTGATGTTTTGGTTGTCTCCTGACCCATCATTGTGGTCTGGTCCTTGTGACAGAGCGTCTGCGTGATTAGAAGTCCCGGGTTTGTGGTGGATTTCAAACTGATAATCTGCTAGTGTGGAGATGTATCCTGCAATTTTTTGATTATTGCCATTTTCAGCGCACTTGGCGGAGCTTGAATTCCACCCAAATCGGCACAGAAACCCCCTCAAACATGCAGGATAAATATCTCCTTCAAAACAGCTTCAATTCATATGAAATTTATTGTCCCTGAATTGCCTGAATGAGGGCTAGGCAGCCCCATTGTTTTCATGACATTTGAGTGAGAATTGGTGGAGCTGGACTCAAGCCACCTCCACATGTGTATTAGATGAATTACAACTCAAAATCATGGTCTATATCTATTATTTTTCCCTCATGTTGTACCCATGGGCTGTCTTGAGGCAGCCCCATAGTGTTTTTGACTCAAGTGTTGTGGTGTGCAATGTTGTTTCCAGTGCGATTGGAGTTGTGGCCAGCCACTCATCACCCCTCTCGCCTCTCAATTCTGACCATCCTTCTTGTTTTTCACAGACAGAGAGGAGTGGGTTGCAAAGAGGGGTCCTATTCTGAACTCTTTCTACTACAGAGTAGCTAGGGTGTTTTTATACACAGGAGAGAGGTACTAGAGATGAATGGCATGAAAGTGAATCAAGACTGGTTGAGACGGTTGAGGCGGTCATGAAAGGCTTGAGACATGAACACGTCTAGTGTGCCGAGGCGTGCATGCACGTGTGGTCGGTGGTGAGGGCTGGGCGATGCGATTGAGGTCTTGATTTCGCACGCAAGATGGCTTGTGGTGTGTGGTCGGTGGACTGCCTGGAACGAGAGGGAGGTGGCAGGGGATGAAAGGGAGCTGAGGTGTCAGTCTCATGTCGTGTTGTGTTGCGTTTTCGCATGTGATTTTGAGGCCAGCCATAATCTTCCTTACACCTCCCGGGGGCTTGAAACTTTGACCATCCTCGGTCAAGCGTCTGAATGCAAGTGTTTTGAGCCTTTCACGTCTGAATTGAGGCGGCGGTCGTGGCTGCTTGTGCTGTGGAAGACGCGAAGGCGGCGATCGGCAATGGTGATGACGGAAGAGGCGAGGGCGATGGGAAACGGAGGCGATGGAGACGAGGGTGGTGGTGACAAGATGGCGGCTGCATGGTGGTGGTGTTGTCTTGTGGTGGTGGTGGCATGGTCGTCTCCATTGCAGGTGGTGGCAGCAGGCGTGGACGAGGAGCGAAGGCATAGGCGGTGAGCGTGAGTTTGTAGATAGAGACATAGGTGGCGAGGACTCGAGAAAGAGGATGTGTGGGGTGACTTGCGCGGGGGTGGGATCTGTCGTCTTGCAGCGGCAGTGGCAGGGTCGTCTCCACTGCAGGTGTTGGCAGCAGATGTGGGCGAGAGCGCGCGAATGGATGGGGAGGCGATGTGGGAGGCAGCGTGCGGTGTGCTGTTGGTGTCGGTGACTGCTTCTCCTGTGGCGGCTTCTGCTCCTGTTGTGGCTTGTTGTGGCTAAGTTCATGGCCGAGGCCTTCTTGGTCTTCTGGGGTGGTGCTGGTGGTGAGGGGTTGCGACAGTGCGGTGGTGCTGGTGTTGCGCAAAACTACTAAGGTGGCAGCTGAGACTGAGAAGACTGAGGCTGAGACTGAGAAGGTGGCAGCGGACTGAGCTGGTGCGATGGTGGAGGCGGATGGGGCGGAGGTGATGACTGAGGGCGACGCAGGGGCAATGGTGGCTGTGGCTGACAAGGGCATGGCGGTGGTGGCTTGTGAGATGGTGGTGGAGACAGCGGCGTGTGGCGCTAAGACGTCAGTGGCTGAGGCTGAGGCTATGGTGGTGGCTGATGAGACTAAGGTGGCTGGCAAGGCTAAGAGCGCGGTGGCGGTGGTTGACTGATCTGAAGCTGGGGTGACGGAGATGGCTGGCAAAACTAGGGGTGTGGTGGCGGCGGCGGCTGAGACTGAGAAGGCTGAGGCTGAGGGCAGGGTGGAGACGGCGGCAGCTGGCAATGCTGGTGCTATGACAGACTGGGCTGAACTGATGAGTATGGGCGAGGCTAAGATGGAGACTGATGTGAAGTCGGCGGCTGGCACAACTGAGGCTACTGTGGTGACAGATGAGGTGACGGACGAGACTGAGGGTGACAAGATGACTGAGGGCGTGGGAGCGGATGAGATGAAGGTGGGGGTGGCAGATGAGGCTGTGAGGGCTGAAGTGGCGGGCAGTGCTAAAACATTGGTGGGCGAGGTTGAGATGGTGGTTGTGCATGGAGCTGAGACAGTGGCCATAGCAGGCGACACTGAGGGCACGGGAGCTGGTTGGGCAAAGATGGGGACAGTGGCGATAGGCGATGTCATGGCTGAGGCTATGGTGGTGGGGACAGATGAGGTGGTGACGATGGTGAATGTGGGCGATGCTGGGATGGCAAGGGCAGGTGGAGTTGAGGCAATGATGGCTGGCGAGTCGAGGATGGCGGTGGTGAACCAGGTGACAGGAATGGTGAACAAGGTGGGAACTGCAGGGACAATGGGCAAGGCAGGTGAGGCAGAGGCGATGGTGCACAATGTAGGGATGGAGGCTGGAGCAGGCATGGGCACAGGGTATGTGTAGTCGTCTTCATCTTCGTCTGCAGAGCAGAGTTGGCATTCCCGCTGAATGTCACAGGAACACTGAGAGCATATCTTGACTAGTGTGTCGAATACTTCTCAGAAATGGACAAAGTGCCTCTGCTGTTTGTTTGGGTGCCAGGGGCTGAGACGTTGGGAGACCATCTGGCAGTCGTCCGGGTGGAGTCCAAGCCAGAATGACTCGTTGCAATCTTTGTAGCACAGGTGGCATGCATGGACGAGGGGACCACAGATTGCCCTGAAACTCTGGTAGTATTCATCTATGTCTTCCCGGTCACACATGTGGAGTCTTGATGAGGAGGCGATTGTTACGGCGTCGTGGCCGTAAGAGCATTAGCTCAAAGTTCAGTGGGGCCAAGTCCCTGTGACTTGGTTCAAGGGTTCAATGGGGGCCGGCTCAAAGAGACCGGATCAAGGGTTTAGTGTCTCAAGGCTGAGTCAGACAATGACTCAGTCCGCAGACAGAGTCAATCTTCTGGTTTCACAGAAGAGGAGGATGATGAGAGAGAGGCAGAGGAGGAAGAGGAACACAAGGGTTCCTTGAGGTGTACTCAGGTCAAGCAAGATGTAAGCCAGCACAAGCAAGTTGTGATTGAGAGAGTATACAGGGCAAGGGATGTGACAGGAAATGGGACAAAGCTAAGCTTGGGGCATTCCTCAGCTTCTACAGGTGCTTAAATACTGTATCTAGCGAGGCTGTACAGTACCATATGTGGAACAATAGATAATGCTAAACCAATAGCAAAAGGAACTCGAACAATAGGTGAAACACAAGGATGAAACAATAAGGACCATCAGTATCAAGGGATGAAACTGTAACTAAGGGGACGGGGGTGAAAGTAAAGAACAATAAGGGAAGTTTTAGGGACAAACTGAAAGAGGGGTAGATCATGACATCATGCCCCCCTCATGCTTAGTTCTCCGAACTAATTGGTCTCAGGACCCGACTCACAGAGTTCATTGCCTTTGACTTCTGGCCACGTGCTCTGGATTCCAGTTGCTCTGGGGCAGAAGCCTCTATAGCTTCGATGAGTCCTCCTGAGGATGCAATCTACCTGTCTGCTGCAGTTGGTGTGGGGTTTGTTGCAGTCCTTGTTCCAGTGTCCTCTGGTGTTACAGTGTTTACAGACATGTTGTCATTTTTGAAGTTGGTGACGCTGCGCCTTGGTCATGCGTGCAGGGGTAAGAGGGGTGTTAGGGGTGCTAGCGTCATCAGAGAACATTTGAGGAAAGTGGGAGGGTGAGCCCATAGGGGCATCGTTTGGGACTGGTCAATGGTGCGAGGGAGGTACTCGAGAGGAGGGGTTAAGGAAAGAGGAGGGTGAGTGGGTAATGAAGGAGAAGTGGGCAGTTCTTTTGACTCCTCAATTCTGTCATAACTTCCTGCTAGTGAGTAATATGGCCCAGTGTTGCGGGTGAGACCTCCATCAGTCATCAAGTTGTTGAGTTGGTGACAAACTCAGACAGAAGTATTGTTGGCCCGAAGGCGACTACGGATGGCGGTGGTTTCTTTGGTGTGAGACTGAATCTCATGGAGTTGGTCAGCAAGTTGCCCTTGAAGGACATTCAGGGCCCCTTGAATAGAAACACGCTTGCCCTCCAAAACTTTTAGTTTGAAGGAACTGACACAGAGGCGGTAGACATCGGCAAGAGCACCAGGGTCATGGAGGTTTTCAAGAGCCTGGGTGGCATCAAAGTGGAAAGGGTGGTCCTCAATTAGGAGGCGGAGGTCAGAGGCAGTGATGGAAGGATGAGGGGCAGAGACAATGGGTCGGGCAATGAGTTTTTCTCTGTAAGTGGGCTCTCCTCGACCCATAGTTCCTAGAAGCATGGGTTCGTCGTTATACAAAGTGACGCGTAAGTATGGTAGTAGGCGTTTTCGCCCATTGACGTTAATATAAAAAGGGGTAACATGCGTGTAAGGTTCGTAAACAAACCAAGGGGGGCCAGGGTGAGTGGGGTCTGCTTCGGTTGGGGTTGGCGAGGGTGTTCCTTCTTGGATGGCGAGTGGGTTGAGCATAGGGGCAAGGTCTTGGATCTCAGTTTCATCTGGGACGATGAAAGTGTGTTGGTTGATGATATGTTGTATGACTTTGGGCAAGAGGGGTTCTTGTTTAATGGTGGGGGAAGGAGTGAGAATAGGTAAAGGGGATGAGTTAGAAGCAGGAGACAACATGGGAGTGTTGTAAGTGGAGGTAGCATGTTCATGATGCCAGGCTGACCACTTGGAAGGAGTGGGGGTATTTATGGGTACTGACCATATAATGTGATTCCATATTAAGTCTGTAAGTACTGCCCTTCGTATGGACAGATGAAACTCTGAAAAATGGGGGTCCATCATAAGAAGTTGAAAGCCACGGAAGTCATCAGGGCAGAGAATTCTGGAAAAGAGTTGTTCCCTGGTGGCTATGTTAAAAATGGTATGTCCTTGGTTGGGGATAGTGGGGTCATTAACTGAATAGGAGGGGGGGTTATGTGAATTGACTCGGGGGAGTAAAGTATGTTGTTGTATCATAAGTCCCTGGAACTGATGTTCCAGATCATCTAGACTTTTGTCTGGGTGATGGGATTCTATGGGGGTCAGAGTCAGTGGTAGACATGATGCGGAGTTTGGTGGGTTGTTGTAGGTGAAAGGTAGCGATGGCATCTTGGGCATTTTTAAGGTTTGAGAGGGGTTCCCAGGTGTCTTCTGCCATGGAGTACCCTTTCCACCGGACTCTGTACTGGAGTCGGTTCCTATGGAGACATTGGGCAGTGACCTTCTCAACCTCGTATTCTCCCAAGAGGAGATCAGGGGGGGGTTTGGGGAAGTTAGGACCATGTTTGGCCATTTCAGTGACGGGTGATAGAAGGGAGGCATGGAAGACATTATGGATGCTCCATTGGGGGGGAAGGTGGAGTTGGTAGACAACATGGGAAATTCTTTTAGTGACGACAAAAGGTCCGAACCGTTTAGGACGGAACTTCTGAAACTGATGGGGGTTTTTCAGGTTAGTTCCTTCTAGCCAAACCTTTTGTCCTTCTTCAAACCCTTTGAATTTGGTCTCCTTGACCCAGTGGCTTTGTGCCTTTTTCATTGCTTCTTGGGCCGATTCTTGCATATTTTTTAGAGCCTGGAGGCGTTCTTGAATCCCCAGGAACTTGGACTTTAGCTGGGTGCCAAGTCCCTGTGGGTTAAAGGCGATGAGCAACTTGTAAGGGGTTCGTTTGGTAGTTGTGGATTTGTGAGCGTTGAAATGATATTGGGCTATAGGAAGCCAGCGTGCCCATTCTTCCTGTTTCTCTCCAGTGTAGATGCGGAGATACATTTCCAGGGTTTGGTTAGTTCTTTCTGATTGTCCATCAGTTTGAGGGTGGTAGGCAGTACTCAGATTTTGGTTGATTCCCAGAATTTAAGAAACTTCTTTGAACAGATCAGAGGTGAAGCGGGAGTTGTGATCGGAAATAATTTTTGAAGGAACCCCCGTCCAAGGGAAGGCATGTCGTAAAATAATTTGGCCATTTCTAGGGTTCCCATATCTTTACGGCATGGTATGAATATTGCTGCCTTGGTAGAGTCATGGTTGGTGATGGTCATGATGGTGTTGCTTCCTTCTGATAGCGGGAGATCGACGATCCAGTCAATTGCTATGGTTTGGAATGGTTTTTGGAATTCAGGGGGAATTGGATGAACTGGGGGGACAAGTGGGGTGTGTGGAGGTTTTGTTGGCCTGACAGGTGGTGCAACCTCAAATGTAATCTTGGATGAAATAGCCCATTTTGGGCCACCAGAAGGATTCTTGAATTGAGTACAAGGTTCGGGCATTTCCTGTGTGTCTGCCAAGAATACTGTCATGGTAGGTGTGTAAAATGTTTTGTAAGAGGGGTTCTTGATATGGTACCACCAATTTCCCATCTTGAATAGTGCACCTTCTTCCTGGAGGCCGTGTTTGACCTTCCACATGAGGAGGTCTGACTTTCGGTTCCTTTGTTTGGTCAGGACTTGGGTATAGAGGTTCTCTGTGTGAAGTGCACAAATGAAGAGTTTATCAGGGAGTGCTGTGATGTTTTGGTTGTCTCCTGATCCATCATTATGGTCAGGTCATTGTGAGAGAGCATCTGCGTGATTGGAAGTTCCAGGTTTGTGGTGGATTTCGAAATGGTAGTCTGCTAGTGTGGAAATATAACCCGCAATTCTTCGATTGATTTTGTGGGGGAGTTGGTAGTGGGTGAGGTTGGCATGATCGGTAAAAATCTTGATGGGGTGTCTTGTTCTGACCAATAGGTATTGCCAATGTTGGAGTGCGAGGATCAAGGCTAGGAACTCTCTATCCCAAACTGGGTAGTTTCTTTCTGCTTTGTTGAACGCGTGTGACATATCGCCAATCATTTTCCTTTTTCCTCTTGGGTCCTTTTGAAATAGAATTTCTCCAGTGGCGGATTGTGAGGCGTCGGTTTCTAATTCGTATGGGAGATCAGGGTTGGCGGTGTAAAGTTCAGGGTCATCGCAGACTGCCGATATCAGAGTTTCTAGGGCTGAGGTCGCTTCTGGGGTCCAGAGGAAGGGGGTTCCTTTCTTGATTGTGGAAAAAATGGGGCGAGCTATTTTTGTGAAGTCTCGGATAAATGGTCGTTGGTAATTGAGGGTGCCCATGATTTGTTGTACCTGTTTCAAGTTATTGGGGGGTCTTGGCCAGTTTTTGAGGCCATCCATTTTGACTGGGTCGATTTTGAGGGTTCCTTGGTTGATTTGAAAGCCCAGGAAGTCGATCTCTCTTTGTTCAAAGGCGCACTTGGATGCCTTTAAGAAATAAGAGTCCTTTTCTAAGAGATTGAGGAATTCATGTGTAATTTGTTGGTGTAGTTGTTCTTCTCCAATTCCTGTGGCTATTGCCACATCGTCTAGGTAATTGCAGGTGTTTTCTGGATACTTGAGGAGCCAGGGTCTGAGAGTGTGGTTCATTGCTCATTGAAAGGCTGCTGGTGCGTTGGTAAAGCCAAAGCCCATTACCATGGGGATGAATGTGCCAAATTGGGTTTTGAAGGCCCCCTTGTGTCGGTCTTCTGGGTGAATTAGGATGTTATTGTACCCAGCTCTGACATCAAATTTGCTAAATGTGGTTTTGCCCCTTAGACGATGTAATTGTTCTTCCATGTTTGGTAGGGCATGATAGTCTGGAACTGTGGTGTTGTTGAGCTTTCGGTAGTTGACTACCATTTGCGGGGCGGTGCCATCCTTCTTCTGAACAAAGAAGACAGGGGATACAAAATCTGATATGCCATCTTTGATGAAACCCTTGGCTAGGTCCTCTTGTATTTGTCTTGATAATTCTTGTTTCTCATTCTGGGGGAGTGGGTAAGTTCAACAATCAAGGAACTTGGGGGCGTCTGGTTTCAGGGTGATTCTGAAGTTGAGTTCTCCTCGACTGGGTGGGAGTCGTTTGGCTGCTTCTTCTGAGAAGACCTTTTGATGTCATAAGCATTCAGGGGGGATGATGGTTGTTCTTATTTGTGCAATCCGTATTCTTGGTGGTTTAGCTAAGGGCATGGGGGTGAGAAGGACCCCTAGGTGGTTCCTTAGGTGACCAGTGCTCCAGTTGACCAGGGGATTTAACATTTTTAGGAAGGGGTACCCGAGGATCATTCTATCTTCTCCCAAATTCGTAACGTAAAAGGTGAGAAGTCGTGTGGTGGGACCATGGTGTACAGCCATATGAGCATAATGGGTTAGTGCTCCTCCTTGGTTACTGGTGCCATCTACATTGATGATTGGTCTAGGGGTCCTGAGAGTTCGAAGTGGAATTTGTAATTTTTCCACAATTCCTTGGCTAACAAAGTTTTCTGTTGCTCTGCTGTCTAGGAGCGCTTGGCCAGTCTTTCCATTTGTTGTGATCATAAAGGGAACTTTCATTGAGTTTTCCTTATGTTGGACAATGGTATCTATTTGGGCCTTAGTACCAACTGTTGTACCTTGGCCTAGAGAAAATCCTCCTTGAGGATGAGGTCCCAAAGTTTGGCTCTATCCTCCGCTGGTAATGTTTTCATGTGGGCTACCATAGTGGAGGCTTCTTCCTCCTTGGGTGGTTCTGGGGTTGGTTCGGTAGTATGTGCCTTGGAGGTAGTGGGGGCAGTATTTTTTGGGGCACTCCCAGCTGAGGTGGACTTTTTCCCGACAATGGAAGCAACGTCCTTCCTTTGCCAACTGCTTCCTTTCTTCTTCAGTAAGTTTTTTAAAGTTGGACTTAGCGGTGTCCACTTGCATTCGGTCAGGGTGATGGGCTTTGCGTTCTGAGGGGGGGTGTGTAGTCTTCCCTTTGAGCTTCTCTCTGATGGTGATGAAACGTCGATGCTGTCTTCTGGCCTCCTCCTTCCATTCTTGAAGAGTGGTGGGCCAGACATCTCTGTTTAAAATCACGCACTAGAGTCCGATTTTTAGGCCATTTTTGAAACTTTCAATGGCGATAATGTCCGTTTCTGGCCACCCTGTGTTGTTCAGAAGCTGTTCAAAGGTGGAGATGTAATCGTCAAGAGATTCCTTCATCGTATGTTTGGCAAGGGCTGCTTGGGCATCTTCTTTTTCTGCAGTGTTGGTGAACTTAAATGTGAAGTCTGTGACAAAGTTGTTCCACAATGCTTCGTTCATTCTGTTAACGGGGTTTTGGGCCCTGTTTACTTTGTCCCTGAGTGCAGTTGCCTGTGAGTTGACCCATTCTTCGACTTTTTTCTCCTTGAATATAGGAGAGGGCCAGCATTGTTCGTTTGAAAGGGGAAACCATTACTGCTTTGTCATCATTAAGGCCCCAGTACAAGTTAAATTCCATGATGAATTGTTTTGTTTTGTTTCTCTCCCCTGTGAAGGCAGTGGGTTCTTTTCCGCTGAGGGACCCATTAGTGCCTTGTGGCGCTGGGGCAGCTGCTTGAGGGGGTGGAACGACAACTGGGGGGGCCTGGGTGGCCATCTGAGGGGCCTGAGCGGCGGCTTGGGGTGGTTGTATGGTGACTTGGGGTTGGGCTGCCATAGTAGGTTCAGGGGGGTTCTGTGGTTCAAGTTCTATGGTTTCAATGGGTTCCTGGTTTTCAATGGGGTCCTCTAGTTCTAATGCAGGGGATTCAAAGGGTGTTTGGGTTTCAGTGTTTTTGGGGGGGTTTGCCTTCGATAGAGGAGGCTTCTGTTTCTGATGGGGGTTCATAAAGGGGGTCGTCTTCCCTCCATACCCTAATCCAAGGTCGTTTCTGATGAGTTCTAAGTCCTGATGGGTATAGAGCTGTCCTCTTCTGAGTTGTAGCTCGAACCAGCAGTTGTTGATAAATTCAACAGGTAATTCTTTGTTGTTTTCAGTGGTGACATAACAGAGGAAGGTGTGAAAGCTGTCCCAAGTGGCAGTTCCTACAATGTGTTTGGGAAGATCTGGGAAGGGTCTGGGTTGGATGCGGATCCAATGATTCGGTGGTAGTTCAAGGTTGATCTCCAGAATGGAGTAAGGAAGCTTAGCTTGTGTTACGGCATCATGGCCGTAAGAGCGTTAGCTCAGGGTTCAGTGGGGCCAAGTCCCTGTGACTTGGTTCAAGGGTTCAATGGGGGCCAGCTCAAAGAGACCAGATCAAGGGTTTAGCATCTCAAGGCTGAGTCAGACAATGACTCAGTCTGCAGACAGAGTCAATCTTCTGGTTTCACAGAAGAGGAGGATGATGAGAGAGAGGCAGAGGAGGAAGAGGAACACAAGGGTTCCTTGAGGTGTACTCAGGTCAAGCAAGATGTAAGCCAGCACAAGCAAGTTGTGATTGAGAGAGTATACAGGGCAAGGGATGCGACAGGAAATGGGACAAAGCTAAGCTTGGGGCATTCCCCAGCTTCTACAGGCGCTTAAATACTGTATCTAGCGAGGCTGTACAGTACCATATGTGGAACAATGGATAATACTAAACCGATAGCAAAAGGAACTCGAACAATAGGTAAAACACAAGGATGAAACAATAAGGACCATCAGTATCAAGGGATGAAACTGTAACTAAGGGGGACGGGGGGTGAAAGTAAAGAACAATAAGGGAAGTTTTAGGGACGAACCAAAAGAGGGGTAGATCATGACAGGCCAAGTCCCTGTAACTTGGTTCAAGGGTTCAATGGGGGCCAGCTCAAAGAGACCGGTGTTACCGAGTGGTTTGGGGTCCGGAAGATGCCGGAACACCTGAACTATGGACCGCCTGTTTGCATTATGCAAGATGTACTGAAGAAGCCATGAGTAGCATTGCTTCTGTCCCAGATGTTCCTGTACCACCACATACGTCGATTCCTTGATTGGGGAAGCACTTAATGCTTCCAGCACCGAGATCGTTTATATAGAAGCAACCTCGCTTCTATGAGCCATGTGTTGCTTCTATAGCACCGACTAGTACTACAGTAGTACAAACCTTATCCCTGTAAGGCTATATAAAGCCCCCAGTCGTAACAGTTGAGCCCTAAGCTCGACTTAGTTTGCCAATCCCAAACAGTTGACTCCTACCCCGTTTGCAGAGCCCTCTCATCTTGTTGTCATACTCTAGAAGGATCTAACACTCCTTCCCCTCCACGAGTATTGCTTGCTTGACTCAAGCATATCTGCATAGGTAGGACGCGTTTATAGACGCGACCATTGATCTTATTTAAGGCACTTTGGAGCCTTAACATAAGTCGAGCTTCTATCACAGACATCGCTGTGAAAGCGAAACCAGAAATAGGCAGGAAGCCTAAAGACTAGGATCTAGTCATCATACGGTCAGCAACCTACGCTGAAGTAGTCAAGGGGGAGAATCTATACAGACCTCTCCACGACAAGAAGAAGGTGTACTACGTGACTCTCGACGAGCAGCATGGTTGGACACATGCATACTTCTGTAAAGACCCCTACTGTCATTGGCATAGACAGTGGTAAGAGGGCAGACAAGTCCCGACTCCCTAGGAAAGGCAGTGGCGAGTGGACAAACTGGAAATCGAAGGAGAACATAGCATACACGTAAAGTTCAAACCAGAATCAAAGCAAGGAACCAAATTTGGTTGGTTCAAAGCTAGAGAGAGGGACGATCTACCCTCAGGAATCAAAGGAACTGCCATCTGGTGTTGGGCAGACCAGGAAGGGCCTAACAGATACGAGGTCCGATACAAAGGAAGCTACCTTCCTTGTGAATACATCAACGATCAGTGGTACTTTGTTGATTACCACAAAGGACGTCCCTACGCAGGAGAGGACGAAGACA
>JAGFNK010000237.1:0-77033 GCA_025769875.1 Russula earlei | reverse complement strand
GTGGATCCTTCTAGAAGACATTGGGTTTACTATAAACAATCGAGAAGTCGATTTCTCAGCCAGAACACCTCAAGAAGTTACCGCTATCCTAGGAACTGCTCAGAGCACTCGAAGTACCACTCCAGGACCTTCTACTCGGCGTAATACCCAGCAACCCTACTCCTCATACAACTAGCAACGTACCACAAGCAGTCCCTCGAACGCTCACTCCAACTAGAAATCCAACTACAAGGTTCAGCCCCCACCTATTGTTACAACTACAACTCAGAATCCCACCATGTCAAGCAATCCGCGCCTTGTTGGAACAGCACCAGAACCCTTTGACGGAAAGGCTGATAACGCAGAAGCCTTTTGGGCAGCTTTGGCCAATTATTATTACATCAATGGCGACTCCTTTACAGATGAAAGCAAGAAAGTTGCCGCTGCACTAACCCACTTTAAAGTAGGAACACCCGCTGGCGCGTGGGCTAGAGAACAAACCACCAAGGCTATGGCTCGTACCGTAGCAGACTATGGGTCATGGGACGACTTCAAGAAAGCCTTTGCCGATCATTTTATTCCTGCAGAAGCAGAATTGGCCTCCGCTAATACCATGCACACCTATTATCAAGGAAAACTACCGTTTAATGAATGGTATCAGAAATGGTCGCACCACGCATCACGAGCTACCACCGATGAAAGAACAAAGATGTACGCATTTAGGAAGAACATCAACCCGGCCTTACATCAGAAAATACTGGGAATCACACCAACACCAACTACGCTTGCAGCCCTTGTCAAAGCAGCAAGAGAGTTCGACAACCTTTTCCACCTATACAACTCCACTGCTTTTCGAGGAGGACGCTCTGTGCGTGCCCGAGGATTGAACACTCAAGGATCAGATAATCCATTGGAAATTAACTTGTACCAAGGAGAGCCCAATGAACGACCCTGGGAATCCAGAAGTGAACGGAAAACCCCTCACAGATGCAGAGAAAGAATTTCGACGCAAGAACAATCTCTGTTATTATTGTGGAAAGAAGAATCATATGGCAAATCAATGTAGAGCAAAGAAAGCAGCTCAAGGACGCCAACGACAAGGATCTCGCCCCCAAACAGTCAGAGCCACAACCATCCAAGATGAAAACATCGAACCTGCGCAAGAAGAACCCATTCCTGTTGCTTCACTAACGACTTGGAGAGAAACACTCGCAGACTCGATCCTCCGCCCACGATCTGCTCCTATGGATTTTTAATTGGACCCCCTTCTGCACCGAGGAGGGACGCGGTCCAAATCAGTACGATACAAAGAGAAATCAATTACCCCAAAGTTTTTACCAAGAATATTCGCTCCCCTTCCATTGCCTTGAAAGTTACCTTAGTAGGGAAGACAAGCGGCAAAGAAATCGGTGCAAGAGCCCTGCTCGACAGTGGAGCAGAAGGAATGATAATCCATGAACGATTTGCACAAAGACACCACCTGCACCTTCGAACTATGATCAAACCCTTGCCAGCACAAAATGTAGACGGAACACAAAATGCCAATGGACTAATACGCTTTAGCACCATCCAAAGACTTCGCATTCCAAGCGCACACAGGCGCCACTCATGACGAACAAGCAGAATTCCTTGTCACTAACATTGGAGATCACGACATTATCTTAGGAACAGATTGGCTACGACATCACAACCCAGATATTGATTGGGCAAATGATACAATCACACTGAGGAACTGCCCCCGAACTTGCCTTACCACACACCCAAGCATAACCATTGCATCTGCATCTGGAACACGGAATTACCAAATACAAGCGCTTACCTTCCCTGAAGAAGAAGAACCCGAGTTTACAGACATTGCTGCACTAATCTTCCCAGATACTGAAGGACCATTGAACCCATGTGTTGACGAACAAATCCACGATGCGTTTAGCCCAATAACAATCAGCATAAGAGCCAAATCAACCACAGCTACCAAGCTAGCCAATGCAGAAACACCCCCTAAGACATTAGACGAACTTATCCCCTGCCCAATTCTTGAAATGGCGAAAGGTTTTCGATGAACAAGCTTCCCAACGCCTTCCTGCTCACCAACCATGGGACCATGCAATCAATCTAAAACCAGGGATCGCCCGACGCGATTCTGGCATTTATCGACTTACTCCTAAGGAACTACAAGCCCTAAAAGAATACTTAGACGAACATTTGAAAAGAGGCACAATCCGACCATCAAAAGCAGCTATTGCCAGCCCATTCTTCTTTGTAGAAAAGAAAGGAGGAAATCTACGACCAGTGCAAGACTACAGAGCCCTGAATACAGCAACTGTCAAAGACGCGTATCCACTACCCTTGATTCCTGAATTAATTGACAAACTCCAAGGAGCCCAATACTTTACCAAGTTTGACGTACGATGGGGATACAACAATATTCGCCTCAGAGAGGGCGATGAACACCTCGCAGCATTCAAGACACCATTAGGACTCTTCGAACCATTGATAATGACATTTGGTCTCTGCAACGCCCCAGCCACTTTCCAACGCTTTATGAACACCATCCTAGCAAAATACATCGCCACTGAACGAGTGGTTGTTTATCTAGATGATATACTAATCATGGCTCAAACCTTGAACGAACTAGACGACTGGACACATAAGGTCCTAAAAACACTCCAAGACCACGACTTATACTTGAAACCAGAGAAATGTGCTTTCCGACAAACCTCTATTAGTTACCTAGGCATCAATATCTCCCAAGGACGAATATCCATGGACCAAGACAAGTTAATAGGCATTACAAAGTGGCCTACTCCGACCAATGTTACGGAAGTACAAGCATTTCTAGGATTCTGCAACTTCTATCGATGATTTATCCACCAATACTCTCGAATAGCACGGCCCTTGTTTAACTTAACAAAGAAAGAAAACCCCTTCAAATGGGAAGACGATGAAGAACAAGCATTTCAGAAGCTAATCCAAGCATTCACAACGGCCCCAATCCTCATGTTACCTAACCACACAAAACCCTTTCGACTCATCTGCGATGCAAGTGACTTTGCAGTCGGTGCAATCTTGGAACAACCCGATGAATTTAACAGATATCACCCAGTAGCCTATTTCTCGAAATCCTTGGACCCCGCACAACGAAATTACATGATCTACGATAAAGAACTCCTTGCTATCGTCTTGTCCCTCTGGCACTTCCGACACTACCTTGAAGGCGCTACACACCCCATTGATCTATGGACAGACCACAATAACTTGACATACTTCATGACAAAACAGAAACTCACGAGACGACAAGCCCGATGGGCACTCCTCCTCAGCAATTTCGACTTCACCATCACCCACCACCCAGGAACTATGAACAAAGCAGACGGTCTGTCCAGGCGGCCAGACTTTAAAGAGGGGATACAAAACGAAAATGATGGAAAGGTGCTCCTAGATGACAAATTTTTTAAAATTAGAGCAACACGCACCTCTGCTACAGAACCAATTGGCGACCAGGAACTTCGACAACAACTACGATCTAGCAAAGACTATGACCCAGAAGTATCTAACGCGTTAGCAATCATTATAAAGAATGGACCAAGGCGACTATCCAAAGGCTTACAGGACTGGAACCTTGAAGATGGACTAATACTATTCAAAGGAAAAGTCTATATCCCAAACAACGACACCCTAAGAAAGAAAATTCTAAAACTACACCACGACTCCCTTGCCACTGGGCATCCTGGCCAATGGAAAACCTATGAACTGATCAGCCGAAACTATTGGTGGCCAGGAATGCTAACTTATGTCAAAAGTTATGTAGACGGTTGCGCAATTTGCCAAAGTACAAAGAACCGTCCAAAGACAGAAACACCCCTTATACCGATTACACCAGCTGGAGAAGTATGGAAAAGCATTACTATGGACTTTATCACGGACCTACCGATTTCACAAGGCTTCGACAGCCTCCTAGTCGTGGTAGATCGATTCAGTAAAGCGATAATCATTACCCCTTGCCACAAGACAATCACAGCAGACGAAACAGCGACACTAATCATGAACAATGTCTGGAGAAGAATAGGACTCCCAACACAAATAATATCGGACAGAGGCCCTCAGTTCGCAGCAAAAGTCACTCAAGAACTATGGAAGAAGTTAAATGTCAAAGTATCATTAAGCACAGCATATCACCCACAGACAGATGGAGAAACAGAGCGAGTTAACCAAGAACTAGGAACAATACCTACGAATATTTTGCAACCATCAAGCAGACAATTGGGCAGAACTAGTTCCCTTTATGGAGTTCGCACATAATGCCAGACAACACAGCACTACGAACAAACCCCCGTTTGAAGTCTGGTATGGCTTTAACCCAACATTTGCTCCACCCCTTGCCTTTACATCAAAGTTCCCTTCAATCCAAGAAAGACTATCAAAACTAAACCAACTCAGAGAAGAAGTAGCTGCCTCCCTGAACCGAGCAACAGAAATCATGAAGCAATTAGGACCTCAATCCTCCACATTTCGTTTTAAAGAAGGGGATCAAGTATGGCTAGAAGCCACGAATCTACGAACCACTCACCCAAAAGCAAAACTAGCCCCTCGACGCTATGGGCCATTCAAAGTCACCACTGCCTATCCAGTGAACGTTCGCCTTGAGCTACCAAAGTCTTGGAAGATACACCGGGTTTTTCACCACTCCCTGATTAAACCTTACAAAGAAACCATTGCCCATGGTCCTAACTTTTCAAACCCGCCACCAATATTAGTCGAAGGCGAAGAACAATATGAAGTAGAACAGATCCTAAACTCTCGGCTCTCCCCAAACCGCAAAGGAATCCAATACCTAGTTAAATGGAAAGGGTATACGGTTGCAGAAAATACTTGGGAGCCAGCATCTAACCTATCACGAGCGCAATCACTTGTTAAAGACTTCCATCGGAAATATCCGAAGGCGCTTAGAACAATTCCCACCAGGAGTAACCCCTAAACCAACAACTCTCATCATGACCTCTGTCGATGACTACCTTTATCCTTGTCACCAACGAACTTTTCAGAGAACTCCTGCGACCACATGCACCCAATCGACCACAGCCATCCCCAAAGCAAATCATAGAACAAGGGAGAACTCCCCACGAACGAGCAGACTTCGACTTTTCATATGCAAACTACTCCACCTTCCAAAGAAACAAATCCCTACTGTTGCAGGAGCAACAAGTCTATAAAGAGGGGATGAATGTTACGAACCAAGGCCAAGTCCTGGCCGAAGATTGTCCTATTTTACTCAAGAAAAACCTCTCTCACTTTGCATTGCCGACTCCCTTCCATTTTCTGGGCTATCCCTCCTGCAGGTACAAGATATTGCTATTGCAAAGGACACTATAACACGACCAGGCACCAGTTTCCTAATCGGGTAATCATCGCGTGGCAGCCACATGGCCACTCAGCCACCATGGACCCGAAACAGCGGCACAAACTCTTAGAAACTGTTGCATAAATCATCTGACGTCATCAAGGCTCCAATGACATCATGGCTGACTGAGCGACTCCACAGTGACCTCATAGGCTCACTAAGCACTCCACAGTGACATCATAATGATGTCATCGCTCCACAATGATCAGTAATGCGCTCAGTAAGCCTGAAAGTTGACACAAGCAAGTTTATGCCTCTGTAGTCCTATTGGATGGTACCAAAGAGTCTAGAATAGTCCCAGTGCTTTGTAATCGACCCTGTATACTGTATATAAGCCCCAATGAAGCATGGCAGTCGTCAGACTGTCCATTTGTGATACTCTCATCTTCCTGGGTACTCCCCCGTGACCGCTCAGTTTAAAGACTCCTCTCGCTTCCAAGGTACTCTTCTACGACCGCCTTGTTTAAAGCCCCCTCGTTGCACTGGCTTCTAACCTTCGCCTCTGCCTCCAGTTACACGTACCAGTCCCCATCTGGTACATCTTAGTCATTTGGCTCGTCCTCTTGTTCAACGCCGCCTACGCCGCGTACCATCTGTTCCGACCCTTGCCCACCTGCTCCTGAGTCCACACGGATCAGCAGTACGTGTCTTGACAGTTTGTTTTAGAGAGACTTGACAAGATAGTTATTGCTTTTAAAAGAGTAAGTTGAGCATAAGGCTTGACTCTTGGTATGTCTGAGTATTTATATGATATCTTGATAATAGCTGATCCGATTCATACAAGACTTGGAGAGCAGAGAGCTGAGAACAAGTAGTATCCAAAAATGTAGAGTGCAATTCAAGAGTATCAGAAATGACTCACACATGAGTCATTCTTTCCTAGTATCTGTCATCAAGAAGTAAGCAATGAATAAGCAATCAGTCAGTGAGCCAGTAAGCAATCAGTAAGTGAATCACTAAGCAACAGTAAGCAGGGATGAGTAAGCAACAGTATGTTGAAAATGCGCAGTGTGTGTGATTAGATAGCACCAGATGATAAGATTGCAGGCAGATCTATCAGACGATAGTTCAGTTTAGTTGATACAAAACTGATATAAATAGTGTACCTATCAGACAATAGCTACAACACGTTATCAGTACAGAGCGATAAGATATCATAGACTAAGTACTCACTTCAGTTTAGTTGATACAAAACTGAAGTGATCTACGTGCTTTGTGGTGTTCTTAAGTACCTGAGACTGCCACTAAGTGCAGTGCAGCTAACTACCATTATGGATCACTAAGTATGTCCAAGGATCAGTGGTAACTAGCTACCAATTGTCTGAAATCATCTCATCAATGTCTCTAACATGTGCTGCAGCGTATGAGCTGAAGCTGGTAATGCCCGGTCCGGGTGATCTGACACATCAACGCATCAGAGTTGTGATTGCATCACAACGCACCTGGGGCTCAGGCCAGTGCTGATCTCAACATTTCCCTGTGATTAGGACAGTCGGTAGGTCAGATCAAAGGAGACCTAAACCATCAACAAAGGCCCAAAGCAATGCATGAGCAAGTGGCTTGGTGAGGCCATCAGCAAGCATCTCTCCTGTAGGTGTACGGATCAGTGTGACCAGTCCATCTTCAATATATTGGCGAATGGCGTGATGCTTGATAGGGATATGTTTTGATCATCTTCCGGTGACTGGATTGAGCGCGAGATCAACTGCGCCTTTGTTATCACCATGTATTGGAATCGGATTGGAGATTTGGTAGCCGATCTCGGAGAAGAAGCTCCAATACCATGCGGCTTGATTAGCTGTGTCGGCTAATGCCATATATTTGGCTTGAGTGGTACTTTGGGCAACAGTCTTCTGTTTGCGCGATGACCAAGAGATTGCAGCGCTAGATAGTAGGAAGACATAGCCTGAGGTGGAACAAAAGTAATCTGCATTGTCTCCGAGGCTAGAGTTGGAGAACCCATGTAGTCCACTATCGCGCATGCCATCATAACGCAGCTTAAGATCTAAAGTGCTGTTAAGATAAGATAGCACATATTTAGCAAGGCGTAGATGTTGCGATGAGGGATTAGATGAGTATTGGGCGAGTTGAGAGACTGCAAATGATATGTCTGGTCTTGTCCCGATCTGCACATAGAGAAGGCTGCCAATAATATGTTGAAAGTGTTTTATTTCGTCAGGCGTTGCCTTTCCAGAGTGCTTGACCAAGTGGACATCTGCCCCAGAGGGCAGCGGAGTGTGGACCAGATTGGAATCTGCCATCCTGAAGCGATTGACAATCTCCGAGATGTATCTAGATTGATCAATGTCTAGCCGCTTAGCCAAGTGATCACGTGTGACATGAATCCCAAGATAGGACTCAATCTCGCCTAGATCAGTCATCTCGTAGCGCATGGACAATGATCTCTTAATATCTGCAATCAGTGGGAGTGGATGGTGACATCATCGACATAGAAGATAATGATTATGGTCCCCCCCATGTCTTGGCAATGATAAACTCCAGCGTCTGAGTGTGTGCACATGAAGCCAAGTCCAGTGAGCACTCCATGGAACTGCAAGTTCCATGCGTGTGAGGCTTGTTTGAGGCTGTAGAGTGCCTTCTTTAAGTGACAGACTTTGTCTTCCTGGTTCAGAGTGATGAAACCTTGAGGTTGCTCCATGTAGATCTCTTCCTCCAGTGTGCCATTGAGGAACACCGACTTGACATCCATTTGGTGGATCTCCCAATTTTCCAGCATGGCCAACACTAGTAGCAGTCTCAAAGACTCAAACCTGGCAACTGGTGAGAAGGTTTCATCATAATCAATTCCCTCTGCTTGGGTGAACCCCTTTGCAACCAAACATGCACAAAATCTGCCATCAGATTTGCATGCAAACACCCATCTCGATCTGATGGCCTTATGGCCTGGCAGTAGATCAATGAGATCCCAGGTACCATTTTTAGCGAGCGCGTCGATCTCATATTGACACGTGGCTCTCCATTCATTGGCAGATTCTGATGACATGGCTTCCCGGAACATAGCCAGAGTGATCAGCTTCTGCCATTGCTAAGGGTGCCGTATGCAATAGGTGCCCCCCTGCATCTGCATTAGTAGTAACAAATCTAGGATTAGGACGTGGATTAGACCGAAGACATCTAGGGGAGGGTGGACATGGTGGACCAAAGGACGGTCCTGGTAAGGCCGAGTGAGGCTGGCACAGATGAACTTGGCACACAGGCTGCACACGGCATGGTGGAGTGTGCGGAACAGGCTGAGTGGAAGGGGTATGATAAAGTGAATTTGGTGTATCAGGATTTAGTGGGGTTTCCGGAGGTGCGGGACTAGGCGCCCGTGCTTCCAGTTGATAAGGATAAGGGATAGTGAGTATCTCCGGTCCTAAAGGGACCAAGGATTGCGCCGGAGGAGGAGCGACACTAGCATCTCCCCTGGCTGGTAGTATGCGCTCATCGAAGATGACATCGCGCAATAAAAATAACTTTCGGGTAGATTGATTCCAGAGTCGATAACCCTTAGATCCAGACTCATACCCAATGAAGATTATCTCGATCGATCTCAGATCAAGCTTCTTCCGTTTGTTGGCAGGCGTGTGTACATACGCCTTACATCCAAAGATGCAGAAATAGGAGACGTCTGGAATGTGACTGTCTGTCCATAATGTATGAGGTGTGTGCCAATTAAGAATGCAAGTAGGAGTCCGATTGTGAATGTGAACAGCTGCATCAGTAGCAAGCTCCCAGAACCCAAGACTGAGACCAGCAGCGTGAATCATGGCACGCATCTTATCTTCAAGGGTTTTGTTCCATCATTCAGCAACTCCGTTCTGTTGTGGCGAACCTGGTATTGTTAATCTGTGTTCGATCCCCCATTGATCTAAGACTGATCTGAGTGTGCCCGACAAGTACTCCCCTCTGCGATCCAAGTGCAATGCTTTGATTTTATTGTGAGTCTGATTTTCCAACCACACGAGATATTTCTTAAACACATCGGCACACTGATCTTTAGATTTGAGGAAGTACACTACTCCATAGCGAGAGTAGTCATCAATGAACGTTGCCCAGTAGTTGGCGCCTTGGATAGACTGGACCTGCATTGGACCAGCTAAGTCAGTATGGATGATCTGTAGCCGATGATCCAATCACTTAGGGGAGGCTGAGAAAGGTAGTCGCATCTGTTTGCCAAGTTCACACCCCTGGCAAGGGGAGTGATCGCGATCCTTGGGGTTAAGCGAGATTCCATTAATGGAATTGCTGTGAGTGGTTAACGCACGGTGAGACATATGTCCCATGCGCTGATGCCAGATGTGAAGTGGTAATACACCTGATTGCATGTGGAGAGCTGGAGATGAGAAATCAATGTAGAATAGATTGTGCTCCAGGTATCCTTGTGCGATCTTCCGATCTTTGATGTAGATTTGACACTCCTTTTGAGTAAATATGATGTGTCCCCCCTTCTGGAGCAGCACGCTGACTGAGAAGTAACGTGCGTCAGCCTCTGGAACATGCATAACATCTGTGAGGGTCAATTGAATATCTCCATTTCCTCTGGGCAGTAGGATGGACACTGATCCGGTCCTGATCTGCTTGATGATTGTGTGACCTCCAAGATTGACTGACCCGGAGGCCGGAGCGTAGGTGATGAAGTCGGTCCAGGACGGACTAATATGATGGGTTGCTCTGGAGTCAATCATCCAGCAGGATCTAGCCGCCATGTGAAGGGAAATTCGAATATCATTTTCATCATCTGAGACCTCCGTAATAGTAGCGCTAGTCTCTACTATGTGCGCGTTGACCTTTCTGTTAGTTCCTGTGCTGGTCTCCGACTCTTTCTTCGCCTTCTCCTCCTCATCCTTTTTCTTCTTTCTGCACTCCAGAGACTTGTGTCCAAGTTTCTGACAATAATAGCATTTTATTTTGGGCTTGTTTTTGTCCTTTTTGACTGGAGCGGCTTTGTTAAGAGACACGGAGGAACTGGCCCAGTGACTTTCCTCATTGAGGATCCGATCTTGGATCATCTGGGGATTAAGATCGGCAGGATCGCCACCGGCTAAGATAGTTTGCGCTAGACCTGAGTAAGCTTCGGGTAAAGCTCGGAGAATGATAAGACTGTAGAGGCCATGGGGAATGATGTATTTGTTGTTTTGGAGATTGATTCGCACATCATTTAGTTTCTGTAGCTGCAGGATCATGGGACTTGTGTCATCCAAGGATGTAGCAGAGAATGCAGTCCATGTGTTGAACGCGGACATAGATCCGACGCCGCTGCTGATGCGTTTGAGTTCGTCCCACTTGAGTTTGCAAGTACTGAATTTGGCATCACTTATCTGGACTAGTATGTCCGGCTGAATGTAAAGATCAAAGACGCCTTCTAGTGCCAATTCTTCAGCATCCCAGTTGGCATCGCCAGAAGGTTTGGTATCAGTTAAGTGACAATTGAAGCCATTCATCTTGGTGATAGCTTCAAAGCGCTTTGACCAAAGTGGCCAATTAGCTGCGCCCAAGAGCTCCATTGAGATTCTGGCAGGTTGCATAAAGATGGGGGGGAGTGTCATTTGGAAATGTTAGGTAATAGGGAGAATTGCCAATCCAGACCAGCGGAGCAATTATAGCCGGATCAATTAGAGATCAAATCAGTATCTTTGACGTGTGATGTAACTGCACGCATGTCAATCCTTTGGCTCCAGGGACCAAGGGAGTAAGATGTCGTCTGATAACAGAGGTTTGTGGGGAAGGGAGGTGTTATAGGAATAAATGTGTGTGGTGATCTCTGTGGACTTTAGATACGGGCAGGGCCCATAACCTGTTGAAAATGTGCAGTGTGTGTGATTAGATAGCAGCAGATGATAAGATCTCAGGCAGATCTATCAGACAATAGTTCAGTTTAGTTGATACAAAACTGATATAAATAGTGTACCTATCAGACAATAGCTACAACGCATTATCAGTACAGAGCGATAAGATATCATAGACTAAGTACTCACTTCAGTTTAGTTGATACAAAACTGAAGTGATCTACATGCTTTGTGGCGTTCTTAAGTACCTGAGACCACCACTAAGTGCAGTGCAGCTAACTACCATTATGGATCACTAAGTATGTCCGAGGATCAGTGGTAACTAGCTACCAATTGTCCAAAATCATCTAATCAATGTCTCTAATGTGTGCTGCAGCGTATGAGCTGAAGCTGGTAATGCCCGGTCTGGGTGATCCAATGTGTCAACGCATCAGAGTTGTGATTGCATCACAATGCACCAGGGGCTCAGGCCAGTGCTGATCTCAACACAGTAAGCAGGGATGAGTAAGCAACAGTAAGCAGGGATGAGTCACCAAAGCATAAGTAAGCAGATGAGAACGCAAGAATCCTAACATCAAACCAGTGGTTGTTGATGAATTCAATGGGTAGTTCTTCATCATTGTTAGTGGTAACATAACAGAGAAAGGTGTGAAAGCTGTCCCAAGTGACAGTTCTGACAACATGTTGGGGGAGGTCTGGAAAGGGTCTAGGTTTGACACAGATCCAGTGGTTTGGTGGTAGTTCAAGGTTGATCACCAGAATGGAGTAAGGAAGCTTAGCTTGTGTTATGGTGTCACAGCCATTAGAGCATTAGCTCAGGGTTCTGTGGGGCCAAGTCCCTGTGACTTGGTTCAAGGTTCAGTGGGGGCTGGCTCAAGAGACCAGATCAAGGGTTTAGCATCTCAAAACTAAGTCAAGGATGACCTAATCTGCAGACAGAGTTGACCTTCTGGTTTCACAGAAGAGGAGGACAATGAGAGAGAAGTAGAGGAGGAAGAGGAACACAAGGGTTCCTTGTGACAAGCCAAAGTCAAGCAGAGTATAAGCCAGCACAACATGAGTTGTGATTGAGAGAGGGTACAGGGTGTCAAGACACGTACTGCTGATCTGTGTGGACTCAGGAGCAGGTGGGCAAGGGTTGGAACAGATGGTACGTGGTGTAGGCAGTGTTAAACAGGAGGACGAGCCAAATGACTAGAATGTACCAGATGGGGACTGGTACATGTAACTGGAGGCAGAGGCAAAGACTGGAGGCCAGTGCAGCGAGAGGGCTTTAGACAAGGCGGTCGTTGAAGAGTACCTTGGAAGCGAGGGGAGTCTTTAAACTGAGCGGTCGCGGGGGAGTACCCAGGAAGATGAGAGTATCACAAATGGACAGTGTGATGACTGCCATACTTCATTGGGGCTTATATACAGTGTACAGGGTCGATTACAAAGAACTGGGACTATTCTAGACTCTTTGGTACCATCCAATAGGACTACAGAGGCATAAACTTGCTTGTGTCAAGTTTCAGGCTTACTGAGCGCATTACTGATCATTGTGGAGCGATGACATCATTATGATGTCACTGTGGAGTGCTTAGTGAGCCTATGAGGTCACTGTGGAGTCGCTCAGTCAGCCATGATGTCTGTCAAGACACGTACTGCTGATCACTAAGGACTCAGGAGCAGGTGGGCAGGGGTCGGAACAGATGGTACGCGGCGTAAACAGCGTTGAACAGGAGGACGAGCCAAACGACTAGAAGATACCAGATGGGGACTGGTACGTGTTGCAGGAGGCAGAGGCGAAGAGTAGAGGCCAGTGCAGCGAGGGACTTTAAACAAGGCGGTCGTTGAAGAGTACCTTGAAGACGAGGGAAGGCTTTAGACTGAGCAGTCGCAGGGGAGTACCCAGGAAGTGGAGAGTATCACAAATGGACAGTCTGACGACTGCCATGCTTCATTGGGGCTTATATACAGTATACAGGGTCGATTACAAAGCACTGGGACTATTCTAGACTCTTTGGTACCATCCAATAGGACTACAAAGGCATAAACTTGCTTGTGTCAACTTTCAGGCTTACTGAGCACATTACTGATCATTGTGGAGCGATGACATCATTATGATGTCACTGTGGAGCGCTTAGTGAGCCTATGAGGTCACTGTGGAGTCGCTCAGTCAGCCATGATGTCATTGGAGCCTTGATGACGTCAGATGATTTATGCAACAGTTTCTAAGACTTTGTGCCGCTGTTTCGGGTCCATGGTGGCTGAGTGACCATGTGGCTGCCACGCGATGATTACCCGATTAGGAAACTGGTGCCTGGTCGTGTTATAGTGCCGTTGCAATAGCAATATCTTGTACCGCAGGGGGGATAGCCCAGAAAATGGAAGGGAGTCGGCAATGCGAAGTGAGAGAGGTTCTTCTTGAGTAAAATAGGACAATCTTCGGCCAAGACTTGGCCTTGGTTCGTAACAATGTCATTGGAGCCTTGATGATGTCAGATGAGTTATGCAACAGTTTCTAAGAGTTTGTGCTGCTGTTTTGGGTCCATGGTGGCTGGGTGACCATGTGGCTGCCATGTGATGATTACCCGATTAGGAAATGGGTGTCTGGTCGTGCTATAGTGCCTTTGCAATAGCGATATCTTGTACTGCAGGGGGGATAGCCCAGAAAATGGAAGGGAGTTGGCAATGCAAAGTGAGAGAGGTCTCTCTTGAGTGAAATAGGACAAGCTACGACCAGGACCTGGCCTTGGTTCATAACACAGGGCAAAGGGATGCAACAGGAAATGGGACAAAGCTAAGCTCGGGGCATTCCCCAGCTTTCACAGGTGCTTATATACTGTATGTAGTGAGGCTGTGCAGTACCATATGCAGAACAATAGATAAAGGTAAACCAATAGCAGAAAGGGATCAAGAACAATAGATGAAACATAGTAGGTGAAACAATGACACGTTCATCACAATCAAAAAGGATGAAACAGTAACTAAGGGGATGGAGGTGTTTGTACAAAAATAGGTAGGAACAAGGGTTAGTGATGAACAAAGGGAGATCACAACATTGTGACCCATGGATCTGTATCCATCAAATATGTCTTGCATATCTTGTGAAATGTCCTCAAACTTAGAATGTCAGTATTTCATGACTATCATCAACCATTTCCCAGAAAGGGCCCTTGAAGGACCCTTCCTTATTAGAGGAAACCAAGCCTCTATGATACCACCCTGTTCACATGGACAAAAGGGGTGAGTAGAGGTTTCCACAATATCATGAGTGCATTGTCATGCGAGTGATTCTTGGCACAATTGACATACAGCAAGCCCTACTTAGTGGCAACCCTTTTAGCAATATAGGACAGTATTATAGCCTCCCTAAAGACCCTTTAGGATGAACCAAAGTGCTCTACAAGAAGCACTAACAAAGATACTAAAAGCCCTACAATGTGTTATTAGACTAACTCTAATAACCTTAGAACAAACTATAAGGCAATACTAAGGACCTTAACAGAAGTATTAGGGTTGACTCTAAGGACCCTAATAGAACTATATAAGGGGCCTTATGGACAACTCTATTCCCTGAATCAAACTACAAGTCCTCAGATGACTGGCCCTAAACTAACTAACAGGAAATGAATCAGGTGCTCTGCATGTGTACTAAGCAGTGAACATGTGGACACTAAAGGCTCTTAATCATCAATATGAGCCTTCTTACTCAGCAGCTTACTGAGCATGACTGAGCATGCTCAGTAAGCATACTCCAACTTCTTACTCATCCATCAAATGTGCTTGATAACAAAGTTATGACTTGTTCCCTATTTAGCAGTTCTTTTGTAGTATATAAGCACTCAATAAAGTAGTGGACAGTCTTCGGACTGTCCATTTGATTTGTGGCACTCCACTACAAAGGGTACTCCTTTGTGACCACCCTATCTAGTATGATCTGGCCCTCTCTTTCCATGACCACCTCTCACAGCCAGTACCAGTCCCTCTTTGGTACTTACTACTTGTGTGGACCATGCTCTTCACCAACTTCATCCTCAAACTCAGTTGACTCATCTCCAAGGTTTTATCTCACTCTTGAGCTGGATTGTTCATCAGTGAGTCTTGACAATGACCATGTAAAGGAGGACCCAATAGAATGACTCCAGGTCATTGGGAAGTCCATGGGATTGAGTGGCAGGGTGTAGTAAAAGTGCTGTTGATATGAACTGCCAGGTACCCTGAACACAAAGTAATTCAATTTGCCATGCATAGGGATAAACAGATCATGCCATTCTGGATTGTTGCCTCAGCAAATCCACATCCACCTTCTTGGATAAGTCCCAGTCAATCAAAAAACCTGATTGATCTGGGGCAATCATATTACTGAGTGGTTTGGGGTCCAGAAGATGCCAGAACACCTGAACTATGGACTGCATCATTTGCATCATGTGTGCATCAGATCTTGACTGTTTATGTTCCTTGATATTGTGTTTTGAACACATAGATCATATCTTTCTGTTGAAGCAATACAGAATCAATGAGTTGCATTGCTTCTGTTCCAGATGTTCCTGTACTGCCATGTACATTGTTTCCCTGATTGGGAAAGTACTTATGACACCAAGATTGCTACTAGGGAAGCACTTAATGCTTCCAGCACCGAGATCGTTTACACAGAAGCAATATTGCTTCTATGAGACACCTTTTGTGTCTATAGCACTGACCAGTACTACAGTAGTATGAACTTTATCCCTGAGGGCCATATAAAGCCCCCAGTTAGTAGCAGTTGAGCCTTAAGCTCAACTTAGTTGGCCAATCCCAAACAGTTGACTCCTACCCCATCTGCAGAGCCCCTCTTATCTTGTTGCCATACTCCAGAAGGATCTAACATTTCTTCCCCTCCATGAGTATTGCTTGCTTGACTCAAGCATATCTGCATTGATAGGACGTGTTTATAGACGTGACCATTGATCTTATTTAAGGCACTTTGGAGCCTTAACACTGTACCTCTTTGGTACTTGATACTGCTTTGGCCCCTCCTCCTCGCTCATGCCATCCCAGACATCTATTGACTCATCTTTGAACTTCTCCCTCGCTCTTGAACTGGATTGTTCAACAGTGAGTCTTGACAGCATTGCATTTCTGCACATCATTCCATGGCCAGCCATATGGCTACCTTACACCTCCCTGGGGCTTGAAACTTTGACCATCCTCAGTCAAGTGTCTGAATGCAAGTGTTTTGAGCCTTTCGCATCTGAATTGAGGTGGTGGTTGCAGCTGCTTGTGCTGCTGGAAGGCATGAAGGCAGCGATTGGCAATGGTGACAATGGAAGAGGCAAGGGCAATGGGAAATGGAGGTGATGGAGACATGGGTGGCAGTGATGAGATGGCAGCTGCATGGTGGTGGTGTTGTCTTTTGGCAGCAGTGGTGTGGTTGTCTCCATTGCAGGTGGTGGCAGCAGGCATGGATGAGGAGTGGAGGCATAGGCAGCAAGCATGAGTTTGTAGATAGAGATGTAGGTGGCAAGGACTTGAGAAGGAGGGCTGGAGGTGACACAGAAGGTGGCAGGGTGTGTTGCAGCAGGTTGAATGTGTTGTCATGCCTCATCATGTTGCCAAGTGTTGACCACACCATTGTTGTTGTTGTTGATCCTGTTGGTGTTGTTGTGGTGGAGGCTGTGGTGTGGTTGTTTGAGGCAATGAGGTGGTGGGAAGCCAAGGGTGTAGGCGATGGTGTTGTGGAAAGGCATGGGTATGACTTGTGCATTGTTTGTGTTGTTGTCTTGCAGCAGCAGTGGCAGGGTTGTCTCCACTGCAGGTGGTGGCAGAAGATGTGGGCAAGAGTGTGTGAATGGATGGGGAGGCAATGTGGGAGGTGGCATGCAGTGTGCTGTTGACATTGGCAGCTGCTTCTCCTGTGGCAGTGGTGTGGTGGCAGCTTCTGCTTCTGTTGTGGTGTGTCATGGCTAAGTTCATGGCTGAGGCCTTCTTGGTCTTCTGGGGTGGTGCTGGTGATGAGAGGTGGCAATGGTGCTGTGGTGCTGGTGTTTCACAAAACTACTACTAAGGTGGCTGGTGTTGAGACAAAGGCTGAGGGTGAGACTGGGAAGGTGGTGGTGAATGGAGCTGGGGTGATGATGTAGGCAGACAGAGTGGAGGCAATGATGGAGGGTGTGGTGGTGGATGGTGGTGATGGAGCAATGGCTGGGACTAGTCCTGGAACAGTGGCGGACAAGGCAACAGATGAGGCTAAGGGCATGGTGGTGGCTGCCTGAGCTGGGCCTGAGGTGGTGAGTGGTGCTAAGTCGGTGGGCAAGGCTGAGGCTATGTCAGCAGCAGGGTGCAAGTCTGGAGCTGTAGGGCCAGCAGAGGCTGTGGCTGATGAGGGTGCGGTGGTGATGGCTAGTGAGACAGGAGTGGCAGAGGTGATGGAGGTGGCTGGCAGAACTGAGACTGGGACTGATGGCAAGACAACTGAGGCAGGTGGTGCTGGAACACTGATGGATGAGGCTGAGACAGGTGGTGCTGGAACACTGATGGATGAGGCTGAGACAGAGGTGATGGACAATGCTGAGGGCATGGAGGCTGTGGCCAATGCAGGGGTGGCAGACAAGGCTGCAAGGGCTGAAGTGGCAGGTGGCACTAAAACATTGGTGGGTGAGGTTGAGATGGTGGTTGTGCATGGAGCTGAGACAGTGGCCACAGCAGGCAACACTGAGGGCATGGGAGCTGGTTGGGCAGAGATGGGGATGGTGGCGATAGGCAATGTTGTGGCTGAGGCTATGGCAGCGAGTGCAAACAAGGTGACAACAATGGTGGATGTGGGCAATGCTGGGATGGCAGTGGCAGGTGGGGCCGAAGTGATGATGGCTGGTGAGTCAAAGATGGCGGTGGTGAACAAAGTGACAGGAATGGTGGACAAGGTGGGAACTGCAGGGATGGTGGGAGTGGGCAACATGAAGGCAATGACAGGCAACACAAGGACAAAGGTGGGAGCTGGTGTGGGTGTGGGGTAGATGTAATCATCTTTATCTTTGTCTAAAGAGCACATTTGACGTTCCCAGTGGATGTTGTGAGGCTCTTGAGAAAAGATGTCAACTGTGGTATCAAATACCACTTGGAAATTGTGATATGTTCATCGTCCCTCATCCATGCGCCAGGGGTTGAGACATTGAGAAATTATCTTGCAATCATCTGGGTGGAGTCCAAGCCAGAACAATTTGTTGCAATCATTGTAGGATAAGTGGTGTGCACATACAAGGGGACCACAAAATGCTCTGAATTCTGAGTGGTACTCAAAGACATTTCCCAGGTCACACATACAAAGTCTGGCATTCACAAAGCATTCAAGATCCCAGTCATAGTAGTGGTTGGGCAGCATGATGGCTGAATACAATATGTGATGAAGGATGGAGGGCTGGATGTGAGCTTGAGAGATGGGGCATGACTGATGCAGCTGAGACAGCAAGCATGGTGGGAATGAGTGAAGGATGGCTGCAATAGAGCGGTGAGAGGGGTAATGAGTGTGGTTGGCCACAACTCTGATTGCACTGGACATGAGGGCTGGAAACATGGGCTTAGAGCTGAACTGAGCTGAATTGAGTGGCATGCTCACTAGTGTGATTGGAATGTGGCAGAGGTGGTGGAGAGTTGGTGTGCATGATGGGTGAAAGGAGAGGAAGTGAGGATGAGGGCGGTGGCCTGGATGACTTGACTAGCATGGGAACTTGCTGAGGAATTGCCACAGGCAATCCAGAGCCAAGGGTTTGAAGGAACTGAGAACACTTGGATCTTCAGTCTGCCTCACTGGGGCAGCCAGTTGTAGCAAGTCCTGTTTGGGGATGTGCGGGTGTGTTTGTGGTGCAGACCGGTCTAAGCAGAAAGAGGAGGGGAAGAGAGAAGAGGGAGCAAGTGGTCTGCACAACTGGTGATGCTTGTTTTTTGCAGGCAGAGAGGAGTGAGTTGCAAAGAGGGGTCTTATTCTGAGTCAACTGGAACTCCTCCTACTACAGAGTAGCTAGGGTGTTTTTATATACTGTACAAGCAGGGAGGTACTAGAGATGAAAGGCATGAAAGAGAATCAAGGCTGGGTGAGGCAGTTGAGGCTATGATGAATGACTTGAGATGCAAACATGTGTGTGCCAGGGCATGGCATGCACATGTGGTCAGTGGTGAGGGCTGGGTGATGTGATTGAGGTCTTGATGTTGCACTTGAGGTGGCTTGTGGTGTGGCAAGGGCTGAGGAATGAAAGGGAGATGAGGGGAGGAGGCATCACTGTTGGGTCACGTCATGTCACATTTCCACACATGATTCTGTGGCCAGCCATAATGAGTTGATGTCTTTTTGCAAAAAGTGTCACACTCCAGAAAAGGCAAGCACCCCACCAACTTGGCTCCTCAAGGCAATTTGTCATGGTAATGAGCCATGTCAGTTCTCAAGCCTTAAATCAAGTTGATAGTAAAGTGTGTTCAGAAGAATGCGCTGGTTCCTGTTGTAAAGAGGGAAGATCCCTGCAGCAGTCAAAGTGTTTTATGCTAAACAGGTTATGGCCAATAGACCCTTCCTAGTACTACTCAGTCCATTGAGAAGCTAGGGTAAGTTTGTAATGGGATAGACTAGGGCTGGTTCCACTAGCTATATGCGTTCAAGTCCGTTGTAGACCTTGAACACACAGAGAGAGGAAGGTATGTCTTGAAGGAGGAGAGCTCTTCTCAGTAGAGTGAAGAGAGACTCTTAGGGGAGGAACGGGAAGGCAAAGAGTAGATGGTGGATGGTGTGTATGTGTGAAGAGTTGATGAAATGGAGAGGTGGATGTGGTTTGAGGATTAGGAGTGGAGTGGGTTGCAGGCAAATATGTTTGGACAGGAGTAGGTTGGATTCTACAAGAGACCAAGCTTAGGGCTTTGGTCACAAAGTACTGAGCTTATATACAGGAGAAGTGCAGCAATAGCTGCGCTTTGACTGTGCTACTAGTATAGTAGGAGTCATAATAAGTAGGAGTCATAGAAATGAGGCCATGAATGAGTCAGAACCAAGTGACTGTGCTGCACAGTAAGTGTGCAGCATTGCACAGTAAGTGTGCAGCATTGCACAGTAAGTGTGCAGCATTGCACAGTAAGTGTGCAGCATTGCACAGTAAGTGTGCAGCATTGCACAGTAAGTGTGCAGCATTGCACAGTAAGTGTGCAGCATTGCACAGTAAGTGTGCAGCATTGCACAGTAAGTGTGCAGCATTGCACAGTTGAAACTGTGAAGTAAGTATAAAAAGGAAAGAGAACCAAACAAAGGGAAAGTAACAGCAATCCAGTGTTACCTGGATGTGTATGGATCACATGATAATACAGAAGGGATCACAAGACATAAGAGATCATGAGACCAGTAAGTAAAGGGATGTATGATGGAAGCAGTCCATAGCAAAGGTAAGAAGTAAACGTAAAAGGAAAATGTTGTAACACAATTCCCATCAACTCTGCAATTGTTTTCAAATGCAGGTAATGATTACACACAACTCTTAGTTAAGTACAACAAAAAAAATAATAAATAAAAAACCAAACTAAAAAAAACTATTGTTAAAGGCCAAGAATGCATGCAGGGACACACAGAATGATAGAACTCAGGTTCTATTATTATAGACTAGCCTACTCATAGGTACATGTTTATAGACCAAAGTTGAGTAGCTAAAAGAAAAGGAAAGAAAAAAAAATAAAGAAAAAAGCCTAGCCAGAGGTGGGTGAGCATGCACAAAGGCCATCATAATGGCATGACATGTATTATGGGTGGGATGATGGAGGGGGGGGGCAAGCGCATAAGATCACATGTGTGGTGAGCATGCAGGCACCAGGGGAGCAGCTGTGGCATGTGGAGTGTTGTCTCTGCTGTGCGCGCTGCAATGATTCAGATTCCAAGAGGCCCACCAGGGCAGTCCTGCATACCCTAGACCAGAGGCAAGAACATGAAGAAAAGAAGAAAAGAAAGGGAAAAAGAAAGAAAGCACCTGAAAGCCAGAACACTGCTTGGTGACATTGAGGGTGGCATTAGGCAGACCATTTGGCCTTCATTTTGGGGTTCACTGGTTTGTCAGGAGAACATGCTTGCAAAGGCAATCACAATTGTGCATCATGTGCTGGCATGATAGAGGCAGTGAGGGAGTGGTGTTAGGTGGGGCCATTCAGCCTTCGTGTGGTGTATCAATTTGTTGGGAGGGCATGCACATGACAGCACAGCATGCATTGAAGGTGATATGATGAAGGTGGGGGAGTGGCATTGGGTGGGATCATTCTGCCCTCATGTGCATCAGTTTGCTGGGAGAATGCATGTGTGAAGGGGATCGCAGTTGCACAGTGTGTGTTGGCAGGATGATGGAGGTGAGTCAGGTGACAAGGGAGTGGCGTTGGCAGGGCTGTTCAGCCTTCGTGTGGTGCCTATTTTTTGGGAGGGCATCCCCTCACGATTGCAAGGGTGCGATGTCTATTGCTGGCAGGATGGTAGAGGTGCAAGGGAGCAGGATGTGGCTTGGGCATCATTGCAGTGGAAGAGCGTGGTGCGACGTTGACCCTCTGTTATGCCACAATTTCCATTTCATGTATGTTATCAAGTAATTTATTCTTATCATTAAATAATTATATTTATTTTCTGAATTGTAAAGATGTTCAAGCACCGCTCTGCTGACAAAGTCTGACAGTCCAGATTCAGGTGTCACATTTTTGCGAAATTCCAAAGACTGCCATACTATGGGTGGCCGGGAACTGCAAATATTACACTTTTCGATTTCTACAGCCATCCACAACATACTTTGAGCCTTTAAATTTAAACCCTATGTATTTTTTACTCTTTTATATCTGCTCATAAAATTTATATATTTTTATTCAAAGTTGTTGAGCTCTCGGACAATGACCAAAGTCAAAGGGCAAAAAGTTTGCAATGTGCAAATCTTTATAACGGCTGGTCACAGTCCAGTTTCAGTCTCCACTGCAATGGAGGGGCAATTGCGACAGCTGTTGCAAGAGGCAATTTGCAGTATTTCAAAGCAGATATGAACAAATATATTAAGTTTCTCTGAAGTATCCCTGGGTATACAGTTCACATAGTAGGATATAAAGTAGAGTATGAATAAGGGGCATTAGTTACAGCGGTATCAAGTCGTCAGCATTGTGGAGGACATGTGATGGCAGGCATGGTGTCAGATGATGTTGACACAGTGTTATTATCAATCAGCACTGGTCATTTCTGCCCATGTCGGCCAAACAACCCCATGAAACGCTCGTGGCCTTTTAGATCCAGATTCTTGTCAAAGTGGGCAGTGATCCTTGAGGTCAGATCTGGCTTTGTCCCCTCCATTGACAAATCAAGTGCAGTTGCAAGGTCTTGAAGTTCAGTCTTGTTCTTTGAACCCAAGGAGCCCATGAAGATCATGGTGGCCCCTTGTGTAGCCCGCCATACAAGGTTTTCATACTCTTGATCTGACTTCTTCTTTCACTTCTCAGCTGCCTTCCTCTCCTTCTCGTCCCATGCCAATCGATCAGCAGTAGCCTCCTGGATGCCTTGCTCCGAGGTTACAACCTGCAAAGATGTTTGGATTCGACAACCCAGTCCATCTTTCTTCTGTGCTCGGCAATTCAATTGATGCTTCAAAACAGCATTTTCACACTGCATGAACACTGCATGGACCTTGGCAGCATCTTGTTGGGCCACCATCTCCACAATACGTTCCCAGAGCTCTGCTGTCTGGGCCTCTAAATTGTTTATGTGCTCTGAAAGTGGTCGAGGTTTAGCACCAGAGAATGGAGTAGTCTCAATGCTAGTGGGGGCCTGCAGTTGGACGTCACGAGTTGCGCAGAATGATCATGTTTGTCTGGGAGTAGGTGTTGGTGTCTGTGTGCTAGCGTGTTGTGCCACATGCATGGGTAATAGGGAAGGACCGGGGATGGATGATGATGAGTCTTCAGGTCCACAGAGGGAAGGGTCAATGACATGCAAGGTAGATGTCTCCCTCGCACCAGACTCTGAGTCGTCCTGGGAATCAGATGACTCAGAGTCAGAGTCAGAGCCACTGTCACTGCCACCGCTTCCGATCTCAGGCTCGTCCTCGAGGGGTGCAGTCGGGTCAAACAAGTCATCGGAGGATGCATCAGGGGCAGGGGGCATTCTAGATGGAAATGATTTCAGAGTGTGTGTTAGCATGGAAGTTGAGACACTTGGGGCGAAGTCAGCTTGGGTAAAATGTCCAGATTGAGAGGACAGATGCCAGATCATCTCCAAGCGTGAGAGATCATCTCCACTTTGAAAGCTGTGGTTCTCACGGCCATGTACTCCTTGACAACATCTTTGATATCCATCCCTTGCTCTGTTTCATAGATAATCTCATCACATCAATTAAACCTTGCTGTCTGAAGTGGCCCAAAGACGCCAACATCCAGTGGTTGAAGGCGATGCATTGTGTGAGGTGGAAGGCAGAAAAGGTTGATTCCATTTTCTCGGGCTAATGTGATCACTTCCAGTGTTGTATGTGAGCCATGCCCATCATATATAAGTAAAATCAGCTTTCCAGATGTGTTGCACGCCTTCGCACCTGGAATGAAGCACTTCTCAAACCATCTGTGCCCAATAAAATCATCTGTCCAACCATTCTCGGACGTCGCAACTCTAATCTCAAGTCAGGATCCTTGTCTGCTTGTGTTCTGAAGGATTACGCACATAACTCCTGGTTCACAGAACCACTCCAGACACTTCGTAGAACCCAGGAATACAAACCCTGGTTTGATGGTGAATGTTCCATCAGCACACACAACCTCAATGACTGTCACCAGCTGAAGGTCGTCGCTTTTCAGCTTGTACCAGGACATGTCTGCTTTTGCGAAGTAAAACTTCAGCCCAGTGCCCTTCCACCCTCCGCCAAGTTGGATCCCTTTCTCATCCATGTTGTAAATGTTCTCCCAAGGTATTCTATGCTCCTCCATATGCAATTTGAGTAGTTGAAAGTGATGCTGGACTGTTGAAAAGTTGAATGCCCGAGCCCGTTTGGGATCAAGTCCTGATCCTCGCCCCAACTTTAGGTCTCTGTGACGTACTGTGAATCAGCAGATCCATGACTTTGAGATTGTCTGCTTGCGAGCAGGAGGAAGCATTGACTGGACCATTGGGCAAACAGTCCATTGGTTGACTGGGTGTCCAGTAACACCAAGATACTTGATCCACTCCACCAATGTTTCTTCCTGTGAAGGGCTGAGAAGCAGCTGGTTCTTATGCGCTGCCTTTTTAGGTGCAGTTTTGCCCAAGCACCTTCGACACATGGTGTGGTAGGGGACTTCATATGCTTTTGCTGCGTCAGTCAATGTTTTGTATATCCCATCCTTGAGGTCTTGGGCTGCCTTCTTTATGTTGGCCTCTGTTGCGTCATCAACTATTTTTTTCATGTGAGGTGTGGAACAAACCAAGCTAGGACTCAAATTGTTGACACGTCTGGCTGATGCATCAGTCCTCAGATGCATCTGAGGACCTCAACAGTGATTGCTGATGCCCCGCCATGAGTGGTACTTCAATGTGTCACTTCAGAGTCACGTCCTGTTCGACAAAAGTGTAAATCATTCATTTTCATGACAATTCCACCTTTGCTACCCTTCGGAAAATTGGTTCTGAGGTGATGTCATTATTTAGATTGGATTGGTAAACTGCTCCTAGGGGTTTTTGGTCAGGGTGTATGTTTCCGAATAACCGGAGCTTCGTACATTGGGGTCATTTTGACCATTTCTTGCATCCCATTTTAAAACCATGAGCTGTTTTAATCTTTTGACTTCATAGTCACGATGATATATACTGAATAGTGCTACTATAAATTTTCCATAGCCATTAAATGGTGTTGTTGTATAGAAAATTGAGATTTGCACATTGTGGATCAGTTGCACATTGTGATCAGCCATAGTAATGGCTACCTCAGATTTGGGTGTCACAAGGTGTGAAATTCCAAAGACCGCTGGGTGCAAATGCAGTCCACCCAGATTGCATTTGGTCTGGACCTTCATCTCAGCTCCATAACTTTCATCAGATGTGGTGCTAGGGACTGGAATTTGTGGACGCTGCGAGAGCAGCATGTTAGACCTTCAAGTCTTCTCGCCCTTGGCGCCTCAACCACTCCAACTCGCTCCTCAAAATCTGATGTCCTACCCTGAAATTCCATTAGTCCGTGATCATCCTCAGGAATCCCCGACCTGACCTTCCTCCCCTCAGCTCCTGCATCACCTATAGCTAGTCCATGGCCTTCACAGCCTGTAATCGACGGCCTTTTGATTCACATCACCTGATTTGATAACCACCACTCAGTGGTGAAGTCGCAGCTCACTCAGGGTCACGGCCACCGGCATCGCACCAACGCATCACCATCTACGTGGTGACCGTCACCACTCGTCCCACGTGTTCCCCTCCTGAGCGACTGATGTGAACCGCTCTCTTCACGTCGTTCCCACTTGCGCGCTGCTTTCAAGCGTGCAAGTTTGGAAAGCACAAATGCATCAAAGCGGATCAACACTTTGATATCAAAATTGAACACGATGTGATGCACCTCTCTCGTGTTCTCGATCCGGAGTTTCACGTTATGACTAGCCGTGCAGAGGGGACTTGCAGTTGGTATAAAAAGCGGCAGGCGAGTCTGATTCTCTTCAGCTGTGCTCACTTTCGATCCCACACGATTTGGTACTGGTTACCTATTTCTACATCCTCTACGCCCTCGTCTTGTCCATACGCCGACAAAAGTCACGACTTGAATTTTGAATCCAATCCACGACACCCACTCGGAATAACCATGCGTGCTTCCTCTATCTCTGTCATATTCTGCCTCGTCATCGGCGTCGCACCATCGCTGGCACTTGCTATGCCTGGCGTCTACAAGTACGCTCACCTCCTAAGGCCCATTTGCATCCCTGAAGTTGACTTTTCCTAACAGGTCACCGAGAACAAGGAAAGAACGGAACGCGTCGAGGAAATATATTCCGCCAGCTGATCGTTCAAACGACCCAGCGGTCCTGGAGGCGACGCGGCGGACTGCTAACGACTGGGAACTCACTCGCTCGATGAACCGGGATCAGCCGTCCCAGTCCGCCGCTACACAGACAGGAGGGCCAATGGAAGTAGATTGAAGAAAGGTGTACGAAAGGGGAAACTAAACTACATAGGCCCCATTCAGCAATGAAACTTTTATGAATTTTCAAACCTTTTAGGCCCATGTTACCAACTGAGAATTCTTGAACTTGAACTTGAATTTAGGGATTTTCCATGAGTGACTGGTGTGACCAGTGTGATATAAGTGACATGGCATATATGATAAACTAATAGGTTGTTCTTTTAATATGAGTTTTTTTTTTGCTTGTGATTTGCATATTCACATATTTGTGTGTGATATTGAGCATGGCCCATGAGCCAATGTGATGATCTGGCCACCATGATGGCAATGTACCCATGGCCTTGACAATGGCATGGCTCCACTCACTCTTTCTCCCCCACCTTCTTGCCATCCCCTGCACCTCCATGCTGCAGCTGTGATGATGATGGTGACTCAGGCATGGCCATGGCACCATCGCAATGGCCAGGAATCATCAGCATGGCCCATGGCCATTGTGATGATCTGGCTGCCATGACAGCAAAGTGCCCATGTCCATGTAGGGCTGTGCACCGTACCCGTGTATGTACGGGTGTACAGGACCCATACAGTGACCCAAAAAACCGTTCAAATGTTTTGTACATTTTCATTGTATTAACCATATCTAGAGAACCACTGCAGCTGATAACATGTTAGTGGGCTTGTTTTAAAGCTCTACATCATAGCTTTGTAATGAAATACTATATATACTATGAACATAATTATGTAAGAAGATATAAGGTATTTCTTCCAGTGTATCCATTTGAACAGTTTTTTTGCCTTGGTATCTAAATAGGGTATATGCCAAAAATTAGTAGTTTGTGTATCCTCCATTTGCTTTGAACACCTCTTCCACCCTCCTAGGCATACTTTCTATCAAATTCTGCACAACAGTTTGATCAATGGCCTCCCATTCCAGCTGTGTGTGCTCCCAAAGTTCATTGATTCCCTTAGGGGGTGTTGGATAAGCTGCAAGCTTCTTTTTGAGATGAGCCCAAAGATGCTCAATAGGATTGAGGTCTGGGGATTGAGCTGGCCAGTCCATGACCTGAATTCTGTGGTCTTGGAACCAAGATGTGGCAAGCCTGCTCTTGTGGATAGAGGCATTGTCCTGTTGAAAGAGGGTATCTTTGCATTTCTTCTTGAAATACTTGATAGATGCAAGTAGTTCATCCTCCAAAATGCTGCAATAAAGTTCAGCATCCATCTTTCCATCAATCTTTGCTGCATGCCCAACTCCTTCCCAAGACATGCAGCCCCACAACATCAAGGAACCTCCTCCATGTTTGACTGTTGGCTGAACAAGGCATTCAGAAAGGTGCTCTCCTCTTTTTTTCCAAGCCCATTTCTTGCCATCTGAGTGTTGAACCGGAACCCGAACGGATCAAAGAAGGCGAAGACCTTCATACAAGGTTCAAGATCCGCACACAGATGTTACGTGTTAGACAGAACTTTAGTATATGCGCTTATGGCAATAGGGTTACGCATAGTACGCTATCTATCACAAGATGCAGCCTTATGCTGCGTCTAGAACGTTTCCACATCACGCGTCACTTAATGCGCGATATAGTGGACACCTGTAGTCACCTCTTTTGGACTTAGGAACAGCCCTGGGTCATAGAGGTATAAATACCATACTTGTAGACGAGTATACACATCGCTCTACACCCCAATATCACTTGAGCATTTAGCACAACCTCTAAGGTGGGTTGCTTGGCCTGTTAGCTGTGCTCTATGCTGCGCAACACTGAGCCCATACGATTGATTTTGGTCTCATCTGACCAAATTACCCTCTTCCAGTCCTCCACAGTCCAGTATAGGTACTTTTCTGCAAAGTCCTTTCTGGCCCTATAGTGACTTGGTTTAAGGTAAGGCCTCTTCTTCTTTGTAACTGCCTTCAAGCCTGCCTTGTTAAGGTAGTTTCGAATGGTCTGATTGGAGATAGTGGACTCTTTGATGACCTCCAACCTTCTAGCAACCTGAGGAGCAGTATCTGCTTCTCCAGAGCTAAGAAGGCGTGTGGCAAAGCGGATGTCAAGGTTAGAGAGCTTGGAAGGACGACCTCCAGAGGACTTTGGAAGGTCAGGAAGGTATTTCTGGCGAATGTTGGTGATTGAACCAATGCTTCTGTGTGCTGCCTTGGCAATGTTACAAACTGAATGGTTGGCCTGGAGAAGGGAGATGATGTAGTTGACTTCATGAGGAAGAAGAGACTTCATGATGTTGTTGGTGAAGAAGAAGCAGCTGTTTTGGCTTATTTGCACATGGTTTGAGTTTATTATAGGTCACATGACCTCCATGTTCGATTTTAGCCCTCTGGGGAAAGAATATGAATCTTAATCTGAGAAATAATGAATTCACTTACCAAGGCCAAAAAACTGTTCAAATGGGTACACCAGCAAACATACCTTATATATTCCTAAATAATTATGCTTATGCTGTATAAAGTATACCATTACAAAGCTATGATGTAGAGCTTGAAAACAAACCTAGTTACATATTATTAGCTGCAGTGGTTCTCTAGATATGGTCAATACAATGAAAATGTACAAAACATTTGAACGGTTTTTTTGGGTCACTGTATTACAGGACCCGTACCCATCCTGTTCGCTGACCACTGCAGAGTTTATATGGTATGGGTATGGGACGGGTATTATCCATTGAGACCCATCAGTTGATGGCTGTGTATGGCCATCATAATGTATGGGTACTTCATAGTCTAGATTTGGATTATACCGTATTTCTTGACCACATGTTGCCAATGTCACCTGGTCGTGGCGTTGTCACCATGACAAAAAACAACTGTCACAAACAACTTGCCTTGCTGATGACATGCACCGATAAACACCCAGGTTTCACTGTCCAGTGTCCCATGCTCAACATTCAGCCATCTATTGAAATATGTATGCTTCTCTCTCTTAGTTGTATAGTTTCATGAGTTTTAACAGCTTAGGCTGGACTGATCATCGCTGGATTGTTTGTGGATAGTCAGGTGCCAAAATTTGATCCATTGCAATGCTGGGAAGGGGTGATCATCATACAATGATGTTTTTTTTAGTGCAGCATGCAGGATTAGGTGGGTCCTTTGCCACATAGGTAATCTCTTCACGAGCTGATTTTGCGTTCAGGGATCTACTCAACAGATTTTTTTTGGTGCATTGAAAACCTCCACTCTGCTCTTGTTTTCACCCCATTCACCCATTGTTATACCTCCAGCTGCACATCATGATGATTGGAGGTAGTTCAGAGGGTAAGTACAACATTCATCCATGACAATGTAATCTGAGGATTGTGGACAGCTACTGATCAATGTGCCTTGCGACCTGATGGGACTCTAAAAGATGCATCAGACATTGTTTGGTTCAATGATAAGGATGATGACACACCTATTGCATCCACAAGTACAGTTCAGACTGGTAAGTTTCTGCTCTGTTCTCTTCCTCACATGCTAAAGGCTCCTCAGTGCGAAATCAATGAACCCAGAACACTGCACGGATGCGGGAAATCATTGAAGCTGAGCAAGCATCTTCTGAATCAGACTTGCATCCATGGCCTCATCGGAGAAAATATAACAAACGCAGGCATGAGGTGCTATCTGTTCCTGAAGACATGCCATATGCCTCGACCATGTCCTTGGGTTCCAGTAGCGAGAGTGATAATACCATCACTGAGATCATGCATGATGAGGTGAGTCTTTGTCCACTGGATTGTCACCTCTGTTAACACAGATTTTAGATTGCCGATATGTTGCCTTCGAAGACCAAACCCCTTAAATCTTGAAAGTCATCAAAGGGGAAAGGTAAAGCCAAGGTGTCATCCAACAAGCCTTCAGCTGCAAAGAAACCCTGCCATAAGATTGATGATGCTCCCAATGGTGCTCCTTGTTAAGGCTCCAAAGTGCCTTAAATAAGATCAATGGTCGCGTCTATAAACGCGTCCTACCAATGCAGATATGCTTGAGTCAAGCAAGCAATACTCGTGAAGGGGAAGGAGTGTTAGATCCTTCTAGAGTATGACAACAAGATGAGAGGGGCTCTGCAGACGGGGTAGGAGTCAACTGTTTGGGATTGGCAAACTAAGTCGAGCTTAGGGCTCAACTGTTATGACTGGGGGCTTTATATAGCCCTACAGGGATAAGGTTTGTACTACTGTAGTACTAGTCGGTGCTATAGAAGCAAAACATGGCTCATAGAAGCAAGGTTGCTTCTATGTAAACGATCTCGGTGCTGGAAGCATTAAGTGCTTCCCCAATCAAGGAATCGACGTACGTGGCGGTACAGGAACATCTGGGACAGAAGCAATGCTACTCATTGCTTCTTCAGTACATCTTCTGAAAGGTACGATCAACGCGCTCCGAATGTGATATCAAGGAACATAAACGATCAAGATCTGACACATGCATAATGCAAACGGTGCAGTCCATAGTTCAGGTGTTCCGGCATCTTCCGGACCCCAAACCACTCGGTAACACCAAGGAGTCTAGAATAGTCCCAGTTCTTTGTAATCGACCTTGTACACTGTATATAAGCCCCAATGAAGCATGGCAGTCGTCAGACTGTCCATTTGTGATACTCTCATCTTCCTGGGTACTCCCCCATGACCACTCAGTTTAAAGACTCCCCTCGCTTCCGAGGTACTCTTCAATGACCACCTTGTCTAAAGCCCTCTTGCTGCACTGGCCTCCAGTCTTTGCCTCTGCCTCCAGTTACACGTATCAGTCCCCATCTGGTACATTCTAGTCATTTGCCTCGTCCTCCTGTTCAACGCTGCCTATGCCGTGTACCATCTGTTCCGACCCTTGCCCACCTGCTCCTGAGTCCACATGGATCAGCAGTACATGTCTTGACAACTGCTCCCCACAGAAGAATTTTACTGCTCGATTCCGGAAACCTTGTGTGCTGATCGACAAACTTTTTGAGTTCTGGAAGCTCCCCCAAGAGGATTTTGACACTTGCAATCCAATTCAGTGGTGGTTGCGCCACCGAACTTCTTTTCCCAACTTGTATTGGCTTGGATGTGACGTCTTGTCCATCCCAGGTGAGTTTTTCTTTTTTCTTTCCTTTTATTCACAGCTCACTGTCGTCATCAGCTTCTGCAGTGGCTGTAGAGAGGGTTTTCTCTGGTGGCTGAGACACAATCTCTCTCTGTTGTGCTAGCTTGAAGGTGGAGACCATCAGGACCCTTATACTAGTCAAAAAGAAATTGCACTTGCAATGAGAATGTGTTGTATCAGTAGTTTAGTTCCTAATATATGACCTGTTACCCATAATATGGCCGTTCAATCCCCCGTACCATCCCGTTTGAGTTCACAGTAAGTTGATATACAGTATGGGGTCAGGACAGGTAGACCCATCTGGACCCATCAAATATACAACCGTACCCATAATACGGTACGGTGAACAGCCCTATGTCCATGATGATGGCATGTTTGCCATGGCAAATTTTCTCTTTCTTCTCCCACCCACTCACGCTCCTCTGCACTTTGCTTTGCAAGTTCCTTTCAGCATGGGTGACCACTTCAAGCCAAGACAAGACCACAAGAACACCAAGTGACCATCAAAACCAATCATGCAATTGCCAATCATGAATCTAGTGCACATTTCATGTTCCTTTCATTTTTTGTTTGTTTGTTTCTTTTCTGACTCAATATTTCTGCACTTTTTCTAACCCTTTCTCAAAGTGACAGCATGACCAGCATCACAGTGATGACACAGCCATCAAGATGGTGAGGAGTGGTCCACATGTGTGACACACATTTCATGTGTTTTTGCCCTGTCTTTTGTTTTTCACTTTGCCTCCTCAGCTCTACTTTGCATCTTTCCCCAGCCCTGAAGAGTCAAGTTTGCCTGATTTGAAAGAAGTATATTTTTGCATGTGACCACTTGCATGTTTGTGTTTGTATACCCCATGTTCTCTTTCTCTTGCTTTCTCTCCCACTTTCCCTCCTTCCTGCTCTTCCCACCCCTTTTCCTGCAAGACCAACAGCTAATGCCAGATGGTTCTTTGTCAATGTACCTTTTACTGCTTGTGCATGCATTTTTTTTTTAGGCAATTTTTTTTTTTCTCTTTTTCTCCCACTTTGTCAACTTCCTATGCAATGCCCTCTACCCTGTGATCAACTCAAACATGTGTGGCAACTCCAGGCCAAGACCTCAAGAATGATATGCAATATGTTTTGTCCTGTGCTTCGCCTCCTCCCTTGCCACTTGCATCACCTTCCTCTGCACAAGATCATGCTCCAATTGTTCCCACCATGTCCTTTCTGCATCCTCTGCCTGCTGCACCTTAATCTGCACCTGCCGGGTGGCCTCCTCTCATGGTGTTGCATAAATCTTGGCCTCAGCCCTTTGGTACTGGGCCTCGTGCTGTTCCAAGCATGTGTGTGGGTCCCCAAAGTTTGGCAGCCTGTGCATGGAGACATCTCTCATGGGCTCTGGGACCATGCAGGTGACTGGCCCCAGCATGGCTGGGAGCACTTTCTCATGATGGGAAGAAACATGTGTTTTCTCACTGTGGCATCTTCGAATTTAGTTTTCATACACATGTTCTCCCCTTTCCTTCCAGTGCATTCTCCCTTTTTCTCTTTTTTTGTCATCTTTTCTATGCACAAGCAAGACACACATCCCTGCCTCACCTGCATCAGAATCATGTGTGCAGTACCCTCAAGCATCACTGGCCTCCTTTCTCCTGGGCGCATGTGTGTGTTTCCCTGTGTTTTTCCTCTCAGTTTTTTCTTCTTCTTTTTCCTCTCAAGCAGCAGTGACAATGACAATGTCACTGTCACAGTGGCAACCACAATGCAATGGCCATAACCATGACTGCAACCACCGAATGGCACAAGCAGCCACTGCAAGTGTTCCCATGTGCAGTCATTCCCATGCATTGCTGTTATGAAAAAAGGCCAGGTCCTGGCCATAGATGGTCCCATTTCACTCAAGAGAGACCTCTCTCACTTTGCATTACCAACTCCCTTCTGTTTTCTGGGCTATCCCTCCTGCAGTGCAAGATATTGCTATTGCAAAGGCGTTATAACATGACCAGGCACCCGTTTCCAAATCGGGGAATCATTGCGTGGCAGCCACATGGTCACCCAGCCACCAAGAACCCGAAACAGCGGCACAAACTCTTAGAAACTGTTGCATAACTCATCTGATGTCATCAAGGCTCCAATGACATCATGGCTGACTGAGAAACTCCACAGTGACCTCATAAGCTCACTAAGCACTCCACAGTGACATCATAATGATGTCATCGCTCCACAATGATCAGTAATGTGCTCAGTAAGCCTGGAACTTGACACAAGCAAGTTTATGCCTCTGTAGTCCTATTGGATGGTACCAAAGGGTCTAGAATAGTTCCAGCTCTTTGTAATCGACCCTGTACACTGTATATAAGCCCCAATGAAGTATGGCAGTCGTCAGATTGTCCATTTGTGATACTCTCATCTTCCTGGGTACTCCCCTGTGACCGCTCAGTCTAAAGATTCCCCTCGTCTCCAAGGTACTCTTCAATGACTGCCTTGCTTAAAGCCCTCTCACTACACTGGCCTCCAGCCTTCGCCTTTGTCTCTTGCAACACCTACCAGTCCCCATCTGGTACCTCCTCATCATTTGGCTCGTCCTCTTGTTCAACGCCGCCTTCGCCGCATATCATCTGTTCCGACCCTTGCCCACCTGCTCCTGAGTCCTTAGTGATCAGCAGTACATGTCTTGACAATTGCCAGGTGTGTTATTCCTTTTCATTTTTGTGAACTGTCTCTCATACTCTCTACCCTTTCCTCAAGTGCTCCAAGCTCCCTCCACACATGATCATAGAATCCCCACACTGTCATGAACCGTTCTCTGGAGAGGGCCCTTGAAGGACCCTTCCTTATAGGAGGAAACCCAGCCTCTATGGTGTCACCCTGTTCACTCGAACAAAAGGGGTGAGTAGAGGTGTCCACAATATTGCACGTGCATTGTCTTGCGAGCAATTCTTGGCACAATCAACATACAGCAAGCCCCACTTAGAGGCAACCCTTTTAACAATAAAAGACAATACTAGGACCTTCCTAGGGACCCTTTAGGACGACTATAAGTGCTCTACAATAGACACTAACACAGTATCAAAGACCCTGCAACGCGTTATTAGACTAACTCTAATAACTATAGAATGAACTATAAGGCAATACTAGGGACCTTAATAGAAACATTAGGGTCGACTCTAAGGACCCTAATAGAACTATATAAGGGGCCTTATAGAATAACACTATTCCCCAAACCAGACTACAAGTCCTCAAATGACCGGCCCTAAACTTACTAACAGGAAATGAATCAGGTGCTTGCACGTGTACTAAAGCAGTGAACACGTGGACAGTGAAGGCTCTTACTCATCAAGAGAAGCCTTCTTACTCAGCAGCTTACTGAGCATGACTGAGCATGCTCAGTAAGGGCACTTGAACTTCTTACTCATCACTCTATTGTGCTTGATAACAAGGTTATGACTTGTTCCCTATTTAGCAGTTCTCTTGTAGTATATAAGCGCTCAATAAAGTAGCGGACAGTCCTCAGACTGTCCATTTGTTTATGGCACTCTCCATCTCTGGGATACTCCTTTAAGGACTGTCTCCTTGTGACTATCCTGGCCTCTTCTCTGCGTGATTGCTCGACTCTCACAGTAACAGTACCTCTCTGGTATCTGTTACTACTTTGGACCCTGCTTCTAGCCCACGCCATCCTAGACATCTATCAACTTGTCTCTGAACTAACCCCTCGCTCTTGAACTGGATTGTTCAACAGTGAGTCTTGACACACACTCAATACTTGGATGGCAAGAAATGCATGTTTTCATGCATGCACAATCAGGGATTTTTGGGCTCTACCAGCATGTGTTTTCATTTTCATTTTTATGTGTTCTCTCATTCTCTTTCCCTCTTCCTTCCCTCAGTGCAATAGCCCATTGTCCCATTTCACAAGCCTCTCTTCATTGTGACACAGCATGGCCTGGATGCAGCAATGATGCTGCCCCCTCCCCTCCCACCCCACTTTCTGCTGCATGTGACAGGTATTGCAGTGTTGGTGGACCACATCAATGTGGCACTGCAGTGGATGTCAACTGAGCTGCTCATGGGCTGATGGCTCTGGCACAACCTGATCATGCTTGCACCATATGATGCCAAGCTCACTGGCATGGATCCTGCCTCTCTGCAAGGCAGCAGTGCTGCCAGAGCACAAAGTTCTGGTGAGGGTGCCACTGCTGCTGCCCATGTGGGCAAGAACATTGCCATGGGAGTGAGAGTCATCTCAAGCATGGGTGGTGGTATGCAGATGATGCTGACAGCAAGGATGGCAGCGACAATGATGGAGATGGCAGTGAGGCATGTGTTGGTGGCCATGATGCACCAAGCATGCAAGCTGTTCTTTCTCATGGGACAGTGATAGCTCAATGTGTTGGCCAACATGGCCATTGGGGGTGGTGTGGACCTGACAATGCCTGCAGAGGCAGGTGAGGTTGCAATTGCATATAAGATGCTTTTCAACCTTGTGCAGGAATGTAATATTTATGGATGTAATTCACTTCCTGCTAAATAAATATAAAATTTGCATAAATCAATGTTAGTGTTGTCTGGATCCCTGTTAACTGGGCTTTGCTTTCCCCTGGACAGAGCCAGAGTGCATGTGTGTGCACTATGGCTGAGCAGAGCCCGTTAACTGGGCTGGGCTCCATGTGATGCAGAACTTGGGCTCAAGGGCATAAACAGGTGGTTGCCTGTTGGTGCTGCGGGAATCAATCCTCTGCCACCAACCACCATCCTCTGCCCCTACTGAACAGTCCAGTTTCTCTATATAGTGAGTCCCTCACTTTCTGGACAGCTGGATGTTTTTTTATATATGTTTTCAGCCACTCACAACCCTTCAACTTCCACCCATTTCAACAATCAACAAGGTATGTTTACTACATTTTAATTAATGCAGTGTTGATAGCCCTGTTTCATTTATTAGCCCCCATGTCTGGCACTCCTCCCACCTCTCATCAGCAATCTCAGGCTGCTGCATGTCAAGCTGAGCATGCCAGTTGCACTTTGGGCAGTCCTGAAAAGCATAGGACACCTGCTGGCTCCTCAGCTGCCAGACAACCTGTTCAATTTCAAGGACAAGTCTATTGTCACTTACCAGCTAATTTGGTTGCTCAAGTGGCTGCCCTTTAACCAATGCCTGCTCCTCCACAACATTATAGACAAACTTCTGCCACTTCTCTTCTTGCCCCTCCTCCTGTGAGTCAACTTTATCTCAAATTATACATTTATAATAATTTTATTAATGAATATGTGTTGCAGATTATTACAAAGTCCCATTCAGCTGCTCCTGGCTCTGGCTCTGGCTCTGGCTCTGCTGCTGCTGCTGCTTCTATATATGGATCTCGCTCTGGCTCTGTTTCCACTCCTGATCTTGCTACTAACCCCCCCTTTCCTCTTCCTCATCCTAACAGGCAGTATCAGTATTTGCCAGCTGACTTGGCTGCTCAGCTTGCTGCTCTTCCTCTTCCTCCACAGCCAAGAGGTTGGCATGTCCCTGCCCCTGTAAGTTTTCATTATCTATATCTATATTATTTCTAACATTTAATACAGTAAGCTATCATAACTGCCCCTATTTCTTCTAGCCCTTCTATGTCAAGATTTTCCCTTCCAGTTCCTCATCCACAGAACAGAGGTCATCACATTCCTGCCCCTATAATATTTCCTGTGAATCTGCCTCCTGCTCCTGCTCCTGCTCCTGCTCCTGCTCCTGCTCCTGCCCCTGCTCCTGCTCCTGCCCCTGCCCCTGCCCCTCCTGCCCCTCCCCACCTCCTTTGTTCCTCCAAGTCCTCCTCCTTATCCTCATGCCCAAGTTTATCCAGAATATCCCTTGCCTGTAAGTTTCTATTCTTTGAAGGGAGAAGATATATACTTAAGAGATATTATAGCATCCAGATATGGGCCAATCTATGCTGCCACCTCCTCAAGCCATGCCCATTGCATGACATCCTTTTGATCCCACATGGGCTATTCATGATCTTGAAGGCATGAACATTCAATGCCCTTTCTGCAAGGCACTTCATTGGCTAGATGAGTGCCTTGCCAACTCATCTCAAAGGACTCCTAAGTTTGGCATGTGTTGCTTGAGTGGCAAGATTGCCTTTCCTTCCCTTCACCCATGTCCCCCTGAGCTTTACCACCTTCTCACTGGCCAAGATCCTATTTCTAAAGCATTTCACCTTCATATTTGCTCCTACAACGATGCTTTGGCCTTTACCTCAGTGGGAAGACAGGTGGATCATTCTGTGAATCAGGGAGGACATGGGCCTCGGGTCTTCAAGCTGCATGAGGAACTTATTCATAGGATTGAGTCTCTTTTTCCACCAGAGAGGCCTGATGCTGCCCCTTCTTATGCACAGCTTTACATCTATGACCCTAGCATGGCCCTTAATGTGTGCATGGCCCATCAGGCCAACTCTAGATTGAGTCAAGGCACCATGCAGACTCTTCAGTACATGCTTTATTGCTCTCATGCTGCAGTCCAGAAGTTCAAGCAGGCTTATGATATCAATGAGATTGCAGTTATCATTCCAGGTGAAGGAGATCAAATCAAGGACTCACAGGACATCATCTTGAGCATTAGGGATGGCCATTCAGAGCACATCACTCACATCCATCCTGTTTACCCCTCACTCAGATATGTCCTCCTTTTTCCCACTGGCCAGCTAGGATGGTTCCCTGTTAGGATTCAACTTGTGTTCATGTTTGCTTGCTTACCTATGATTGCTTACTCATTTCTGCTTACTGTTTGCTTACTGATTCACTGACTGATACTTAGTGATTGCTGACTGATAGGATGACTGGTGCTTAGTGATTGCTTACTGGACTGATGACAGATACCAGGAAAGAATGACTCACACATGAGTCATTACTGATACTTTCAAGTTGTGGTCTTTGTTTTTGGATAGTAGTGGGTCTTAGCTATGTGCTCCCCAAGTTTCATACAATTCAGGTCAGCCATTATGGAGATACAGTATAAATACAGTACTCTGGTGTATCAAGAGTCAAGCCTTATGTTTGACTTACTTCTTGAATTACACACAATTCTCATTCTCTCAAACCAAGTCACTGCTCTAAGTGAAAGAGGCCCTTCTCATCTCAATCCATTCACCCTTCCTAAGATAATATCAAAGGATTCAAAGTCTAGTGCTTGAACTATCTCAAGCAACTCTTTCACTAGAGTGGAAATTAAGATCAAGCAGATCTTAACATTCCCCAACATCCCTTACCAAGATGTTGAAGTTGGCCCCGCTCCGAATGCAAATTGGTGCATCTCTTTGGCTCAATTCCTTTGCTATTGCCTTGATATTCACGCGGTCCTGACTCACTGTCAAACTATCCAGTTCAAGAGTGAGGGATAAGCTCAAAGATGAGTTGATAGATGTCTAGGATGGCGTGGGCTAGTAATAACACCCAGAGTAGTACCAGATACCAAAGAGGTATGGTAACTTGGAGCATTGAGCAGTTACACATGGAAGAGGCCAGAATGGTCACAAGGGGACAGTCCTTAAAGGAGTATCCCAGGAGAGTGCCGTAAACAAATGGACAGTCTGAAGACTGTCTGCTACTTTATTGAGCACTTATATACTACAAGAGAACTGCTAAAATAGGGAACAAGTCATAACCTTGTTATCAAGCACAATAGACAGATGAGTAAGAAGTCAGAGTATGCTTACTGAGCATGCTCAGTCATGTTCAGTAAGCTGTTGAGTAAGAAGGCTTCTCTTGATGAGTAAGAGCCTTTACTGTCCATGTGTTCACTGCTTTAGTACATGTGCAAAGCACCCGATTCATTTGCTGTTAGTTAGTTTAGGGCCAGTCATTGGAGGACTTGTAGTTTTGGTTCAGGGAATAGAGTTGCCTATAAGGCCCTTTATATAGTTCTATTAGGGTCCTTAGAGTCGACCCTAATACTTCTATTAAGGACCTTAGTATTGCTTTATAGTTCGTTCTATAGTTATTAGAGTTAGTCTAATAACGTGTTGTAGGGTCTTTAGTATTGTGTTAGTGCCTATTGTAGAGCACTTAGAGTCATCCTAATGGGTCCTTAGGGAGGCTATAATACTGTCTTTTATTGCTAAAAGGGTTGCTATTAAGTGGGGCTTGCTGTATGTTGATTGTGCCAAGAATTGCTTATGCGACAATGCGCATGCGATATTGTGGACACCTCTACTCACCCCTTTTGTCCATGTGAACAGGGTGACACCATAGAGGCTGCATTTGCTCTCATAAGGAAGGGTCCTTCAAGGGCCCTCTCTGGGAAATGGTTCATGACAAAGAGCCGCATGAGTCCCCATACCTCCAGTCACAACTCCAGCAGCACCAGCAGCACCTGCACCACCTGCACCACTGACTCCACCAGCACCATTGCCCTTAATACCTGCACAAGCAGTACCACCAGCTCCAGCTCCAGTGCCACCCCCAAAACAACCTGTTTCAATGGCAGCACCAGCACCCATCCAGGCACAGCAAAATCGAATCATTGGGACTGCCCCAGAGGCCTTTGATGGCAAAGCAGAGAATACAGAGACATTCTGGGCTGCCTTAGACAACTATTACTTTATCAACCTGGACTCATTCCCAGATGAAGGGAAAAGGGTTGCAGCTGCCCTTACACACTTCAAGATTGGTACCCCAGCAGGGACTTGGGCCTGAGAACTAACAACAAAGGCTCAGGCCTTACAACCAACCAATTATGGCTCCTGGCAAGACTTTAAAACAGTGTTTGCCAATCGCTTCATTCCAGCAGATGTGCAACTGGAATCGAATGCCTTAATGCACTCCCTTTGACAGGGCAATACTGTTGAATCGTGCAGTGATAAGGTAGATTAGATCATAATAGATCTAATAAAATGATATTCAGTTTCTGTGAGACAAAACTACTTGTGTCATATTTACCTAATAAAATGATACTACAATGCGTAATCAGCTACTGATAAGATTGTGAGATAGTAAGTACTTACTTCAGTTTCTGTGAGATGAAACTGAAGTATCTACTGTATGTACAACGCTCTTAAGTATCTGAGAGCATCCCTAATTATTTTGTCTGTAGTAACTATCAAATTGTTTTCACAATCTCTATGTGCTAGCTACCGATTGTCTTAGATCACACTATCAATTTTGCTATCGTACGCGTTTCATCAATTGAGCTGAAACGCTTATGTGGTCCGGACCTGTGGGCCACCCGGACAGTTTGGGCCGACACGTCAACACTTCGGCTACTCTTTATCTCAACATCCCCCTGTGATCTAGACAGTCAGTAGATTAGATCAGATGAGACCTAATCCAGTGATGAAAGTCTGAAGCAACACATGAGCATGCAGCTTGGTTAGACCATCAGCAAGCATCTCTGCTGTGGGCGTTCTGACTAGATCAATCAGTCCGTCCTCGATGTACTGTCTGATTGCATGATGCTTTATGGGGATATGTTTTGATCTTCTTCCGGTGATGGGATTGAGCGCAAGATCTACGGCACCTTTGTTATCACCATGGAGCAGAATCAGATCAGTGATATCATAGCCAATTTTGGAGAAGAAGCTCCGATACCACGTGGCTTGATTAGCTGCGTCGGCTAGGGCCATATACTCGGCTTGAGTGGTGCTCTGGGCAATGGTCTTCTGTTTACGCGAGGACCAGGAAATCGCAGCTCCGGATAGCAAGAATACATAGCCCGAAGTGGAGTGAAAGTCATCTGCATCATCTCCGAGACTAGAATTGGAGTATCTGTGCAGTCCAACGCCTCCCGCGCCATCGTAATGTAGCTTTAGTTGGGCTGTGCTGTTAAGATAAGATAGCACATATTTTGCAAGGTGTAGGTGCTGCATTGACGGATTGCTGGAATACTGTGCAAGATGTGAGACTGCAAAGGAGATGTCTGGATGCATTCCAATTTGCACATACAGGAGGCTGCCAATTATTCTCTGGTAGTACTTTATTTCTGAAGGCATTGCCTGTCCAGTATGCTTAACCAGATGTATTTCCGCGCTGGATGGAAGTGGGGTGCAGACCGGATTGGAATCCGCCATCCTGAAGCGATTAATGATCTCCAAGATGTACCTAGATTGGTCAATGTCTAACACTTTAGCCGAGTGATCGTGCGTTACATGGATCCCAAGATAGGACTCGATCTCGCCTAGATCAGTCATCTCATAGCGTGTAGACAGTGATTGTTTGATGCCAGTAATCTGCGCGCATGAGTCGCTTAAGATTGTGATATCATCGACATAGAGGATGATAATGATAGTGGATCCCCCCGTGTCTTGGCGATGATAGATGCCAGCATCAGAATGCGTGCGCGTGAAGCCAAGCTCAATGAGAACCCCATGAAACTGCAGGTTCCATGCACGCGAAGCTTGTTTGAGACCGTAGATCGCCTTCTTCAGGCGGCAAACTTGGTGTGATGTCTCCGGAACAGTGAATCCTTGTGGTTGCTCCATGTAAATCTCTTTGTCCAGTAGCCCGTTCAGGAATGCCAACTTGACATCCATCTGGTGGATCTCCCAATCCTCTAGCGCAGCCAATGCTAACAAGAGTCGCAAAGACTCAAATCTCGCTACTGGAGAGAAGGTGTCACTGTAATCAAGTCCTTCAATTTGTGTAAACCCCTTGGCTACAACGCGCGTGCGAAATCAGCCATCCGATTTGCGTGCAAATACCCATCTTGATTTCACAGCCTTACGGCCCAGCGGTAGATCGACTAGATCCCAGGTACCATTTCTGGCAAGCATGTCTATCTCATACTGACACGCGGCTTTCCAATCATTGGCTGAGTCCGATTCCATCACTTCCCAATAAGATACAGGATTTAGCGCCTTGGCAGTTGCTAACAGGGCCATATGCGATATGCGCCCTCTCCGAGCTGGACGTTCCACGTTGTCTGCACTGAAATATCTTGGGTTTGGACACGGATTAGCCCTAAGTCTACGAGGTGAAGGTGGATGCATCATGAAGGCAGGTCGCAGAAGTGCTGGAGGGGTCGGGATAGGAATGCAGGATGGGGGAGTATGGTACACTGAAACATTCTGAGGTGCTGCCGCAAGATTTGCAGGGGTTTCTGGAGGCGCGCGGCCATCCGGTTGGTGAGGGACAGGTTCTGGGAGGGAAAATGTAATAGGTCCAGCAGGGACCAGGGGTAGCATGGGCAAGGCAGATGGTCCACCGCTTGCCTTTGCTGGGAAGAACGCTTCGTCAAATGTTACATCATGTGAAAGTACTATTTTCCAGGTGGCTGGATTCCATAGGTGGTAGCCTTTAGATCCTGATTCATAGCTGATGAATGTCATTTCAATCGCCTTGGGATCGAGCTTCTTCCGCTTAGCGTCAGGGACATGTACATATGCCCTGCATCCAAAAACTCGGAAGTAAGAGACGTCCAGGATGTGTCTGGAGTCCCACAATTCATGAGGGGTACGCCAACCAAGAATGTGAGTGGGTGTGCGATTGTGAATGTGAACTGCAGCATCAGTAGCCAGTTCCCAAAACCCGAGAGTAAGACCAGCACTGTGTATCATGGCGCGCATCTTGTCTTCCAGGGTCTGGTTCCATCGCTCCGCTAATCCGTTCTGTTGTGGGGAACCCGGCATTGTTAATTTGTGCTCAATCCCCTTCTGTGTTAGTACCGATCTAAGGGCGCCCAACATGTATTCTCCACCGCGATCCAAGTGCAAAGCCTTAACTGTTTTGCTTGTTTGATTTTCAGCCCAAGCCATATATTTCTTGAAGGTGTCTGCACACTGATCTTTTGTTTTGAGAAAATACACTACTCCAAAGCGGGAGTAGTTGTCGATAAATGTCGCGAAATAACTTGCGCCCTGGATAGACTGGACCTGCATTGGACCGGCTAGATCACTGTGTACAATTTGCAATCTCCATTCCAAGCGTTTAGAGGAACCCGAGAAAGGAAGTCTCGGCTGCTTGCTGAGTTGGCACCCAGGGCAAGGGGCAAGATCCTTGTTGGTTGAGCTAAGTGAAATTCCATTAACGGAATTGCTGTAACATATGAGTGTGTTCCAGGACATATGTCCCATCCACTGATGCCAGATGTCGAGTGATAGCGCACCGCTCTGTGCGTGTAGGGATGGAATGGATAGGTCAAACCAGAATAGATTATTCTCCATGTACCCTTGAGCGATCTTCTGATCTTTGATGTGGATCTGGAAGCCATCTTTAGTGAATGTTATTTGACCCCCCTTCCAGAGTAGCGCTGACACTGAGAAGTACCACGTGTCGGCTTCCGGAACATGCATAACATCTGAAAGGGTCAATTGAACATCCCCAGTTCCTCCTGACGGCCTGACGGAAACCGATCCAGTCCCAATCTGTGAGATGACAGCATGACCTCCGAGACTAACAGATCTGGATGCTGGAGCCCAAGAAATGAAGTCGGAGCAGAACGGCGTAATATGATGAGTTGCTCTGGAATCGACCATCCAACGGGATCGGGCTGTCGCATAGAGAGAAACACATATTTCATTATCATCATCCGATACTTCGGTAATAGTGGCAGTAGTCTCCACTATGTGCGCATTGACTTTGGATGTCTGAGCGCCTCCTGCAGCCCCCTGTCCTTTCTTTGCCTTCTCCTCCTCATCCTTCTTTTTCTTCCTGCACTCTGGTGACTTGTGCCCAAGTTTCTGACAGTAATAGCACTTTATTTTGGACTTGTCTTTGTCCTTCTTTACTGGAGCGACTTTATTGAGGGATGCGGAGGGGCCGGCCTGGCGACCTTCCTCATTGAGGATCCATTCCTGGATTGTTTGCAGGGAAAGATCTTTCAGAGCACCAGCCACGAGAATAGTCGAGGCAACAGCCAAGTAAGTGTCAGGTAACGCTTTGATCAGAATGAAGCTAAATTGAAGATCAGAAATCTTCATATCATTGTTTTGGAGAGTGTTCCACACGTCATTAAGTTTCTGTAATTGCGGAAGCATTGGAGTTGCATCATCTAGGGCCGTTCCTGTCAGGGAGACCCAGCTATTGAAGGCAGCCATAGACCCCATGCCTCTGTACGCGTGCTTTAGTTCCTCCCATTTGTCTTTGCACAATTTGAACTTAGTATCATCGGAAACTGCCAGCAAGATGTCTTTCTGCACATAGACCTCAAAGACTCCAAGGAGGACCTGCTCCTCCGAGTCCCAAGCTGTGTCCAGAGGGGATGGCGGGGAATCCATGATATGATGCCTAAATCCATTCATTCAGCAAACAGCAAGTACGCGTGAAGACCAAGTGGACCAATTAGTTCCATCGAAGATCTCCATTGTGACTCTGGGCTGGAATGTAAAAATTGAGGGTGCCATGTGATTTGATTAGGTAAACAAGGTGATAAAACCAATGTGGGCAAGTGGAGCAAATACGCGTGCCAGATGTTAGAAATCCGATCAGTACCCCTGACGTGTGGGTCAAAACTTTGATCCAAGTACCAAAAGTGTGGGGTGTTGTTCTGATGAACAGTGGCTCGTGAAGGAGAGAGAATGTGTCGATAGACTGTGTGAGCTTGTGTGTGGATTTCTGTCTTGGGAATTTAGTAGTGGGCAGGGCCCATAACCTATTGAATCGTGCAGTGATAAGGTAGATTAGATCGTAATAGATCTGATAAAATATCATTTTATTAGATCTATTACGATCTAATCTACCTTATCACTGCGCGATTCAACAAATACCCCATTCAATGAATGGTACCAAAAGTGGTCCCATCTTGTGACCCATTCACAAGCAGATGAAAACACTAAAATGTTTGCTTTCTGCCATAATCTGAATCAAGGGATCCACACCAAAATATTGGGTATAACACATGCACCCACTACCCTAGCAGCACTAGTCAAGAAGGCACGTGAGTTTGACCAAGTATTGTTACAAACCAAGGCCAGGTCCTGGCCATATATTGTCCTATTTCACTGAAGAGAGACATCTCTCACTTTGCATTGCCAACTCACTTCCATTTCTTGGGCTACCCCTCCTGCAGTGCAAGATATCGCTATTACAAAGGCACTATAACATGACCAGACACCTGTTTCCTAATTGGATAATCATCACGTGGCAGCCACATGGCCACCCAGCCACCAAAGAACCCAAAACAGCAGCATAAACTCCTACAAACTGTTGCATAACTCATCTGACATCATCAAAGCTCCAATGACATCATGGCTGACTGAGCAACTTCACAGTGAACTCATAGGCTCACTAAGCGCTCCACAGTGACATCATAAGCATGTCATTGCTCCACAATGATCAGTAATATGCTCAGTAAGCCTGAAACCTGACACAAGCGAGTTTATGCCTCTGTAGTCCTATTGGATGGTACCAAAGGGTCTAGAATAGTTCCAGTTCTTTGTAATTGACCCTGTACACTGTACATAAGCCCCAATGTAGCATGGCAGTCGTCAGACTGTCCATTTGTGATACTCTCATCTTCCTGGGTACTCCCCTGCAACCACTCAGTTAAAGTCTTCCTTGTCTTCAAGGTACTCTTCAATGACTTCCTTGTTTAAAGCCTCTTCGCTGCACTGGCCTCTAACCTTCGCCTCTGCCTCCAGCAGCACCTACCAGTCCCCCTCTGGTACCTCCTAGTTGTTTGGCTCATCCTCTTGTTCAATGCCACCTATGCCACGTACCATCTGTTCTGACCCTTTCCCACCTGCTCCTGAGTCCTTAGTGATCAGCAGTACGTGTCTTGACAAGTATATCACATGTGGATGTCACCATCATTCCGTACAGGGAAGCCACCTGTATGAACAAGAGGTCTAACCACTAACTACCCAGATACCCCAGTAGAAATCAATCTCTATCAGGGGGAACCAGGTGAACAATGCTGGAACAACAATGCCCCATGCAACACTCTCACAAAGGCTGAGAAGCAATGATGCACAGAGCTGAAACTGTGCTACTACTGTGGCAAACCCAACCATATGGCCAAAGACTGCAGGTCTAAGAAAGCCACTGCTTGTGCTCGCTGCCCCGGACAATCCTTGCAGACAGCAGTCCATTCAGCTACCATTCAGGAAGAACAACCTGAACAGAAAGACACTGACCCAGTTCCTATTGCTTCTCTTGTAACTTGGCGAGAAAGTCTCACCACTAACATTCCACACCCCCATTCTGCTCCTATGGATTTTTGATAGAACCCCTTAGTGCACCGCTAAGGAATATGGTACAGATTGCCACTATACCCATACAAATCAATTACCCCAAAGACTTTACAAAGAATATAAGATCCCCTTCCATAGCCTTGAAAGTAACACTCATGGGGAAACTCAGCGGCAAGGAAATCGGTGCAAGTGCCCTCATAGACAGCAGGGCAGAAGGGATGACCATCCATGATCAATTTGTGAACCAACACAATCTCCACCTTTGCAGCTTACAGAAGCCTCTACCAGTGCAGAATGTAGACGGCACCACAAACACTAATGGATTAATCAGATATAGCACCATCCAACAGCTTCAGATCCAAGCAATGGGAGGTACGCATGACGAACAGGCAGAGTTCCTTGTTACCAACATAGGAGACCACAACATTATCCTGGGTACTGACTGGCTAAGACACCATAACCCAGACATCAATTGGACCAATGACACTATCACTTTACAAAACTGCCCAGCAATGTGTGTAATGACACAACCCTCTATAACAGTCCCATTGACCCACAGTACACATGGAGGGTTGATAAAAGCCCTCACCTTCCCAGAAGACAAAGAACCATCACTCAAACATGTAGCAGCCTTAATATTTTATGACACACTGGACAAGGAGGAACCCCTTGTTGACCAACACATTCATAATGCCTTCCAGCGTTACCCATTACAGATCCAAGCAAAGAGTACAACATCTACCAAGTTGGCAAAGGATAACCAGCCAACAAAGTCCCTTGAAGAACTAATCCCAACCAAATTTAAGATCTGGCAAAGTGTATTTGACAAACAAGCCTCCCAATGCCTCCCTGCTCATGCACCATGGGATCATGCCATTAACCTCAAACCAGAAGCCTCACATAAGGACTGTGGCATCTATAGGCTCACTCCAAAAGAGTTAGTAGCCTTGGAAGAGTATCTAGACGAACACCTCAAGAGAGGGACTATCCACCCCTCTAAAGCACCAATAGCTAGCCCATTCTTCTTCATAGAAAAGAAGGGCAGTGCCCTGCGCCCAGTACAGGACTATCAGGGACTTAATGCCGCCACCATCAAAGATGCCTACCCCCCACCATTGATCCCAGACCTGATTGACAAGCTACAGGGAGCACAATACTTCACAAAGTTCGACATACAATGGGGATATAATAACATCCACCTTTGACAAGGTGATGAACACCTAGCAGCCTTTAAGACACCCTTAGGCCTCTTTGAACCACTTATTATGACCTTCAGCCTTTGTAACGCACCAGCCACATTCCAGCAATTCATGAACAATATCTTAGCACCATTGATCACAACAGGACACATTGTGGTATATCTAGATGACATACTAATCCTCACAAACACCATTCATGACTTAGACCAATGGACACATAGAGTCCTTGAAATCCTACAGGAACATGACTTATATCTTAAACCAGAGAAGTGCACTTTCTGTCAAATGTCCATCAGCTATCTAGGCATACACATATCCCAAGGATGCATATCAATGGACTCAGACAAACTAGTAGGCATAACACAGTGGCCAACTCCTAGTAATGTCACCGAGGTTCAAGCCTTCTTAGGCTTTTGTAACTTCTACAGATGGTTCATACACCAATATTCCCATCTGGCCTGACCATTGTTCAATTTAACCAAGAAGGATCACCCATTTCATTGGGGACCCAAGGAAGAAAAGACCTTCTGCACCCTCATTGAAGCATTCACAAAAGCACCAGTCTTAGCACTACCAGACCATTCCCAACTGTTCCACTTGATCTGTGATGCAAGCAACTTCATAGTCAGCTCCATTCTAGAACAACCAGATGAACTAAACTGGTACCACCCAGTTGCATATTTTTCCAAGTCACTGGATCCTGCTCAGAGGAACTATATGATCTATGACAAAGAGCTTCCAGCCATAGTGTCCTCGCTTTGGCACTTCCGACACTACTTAGAAGGAGCTAAACACCCAGTAGAGTTGTGGATGGACCACAACAACCTCACATACTTCATGATGAAGCAAAAGCTCACCTGACGACAAGCTCAATGGGCATTGCTACTCAGCACATTCAATTTCCACATTATACACCACCTGGGGACCCAAAACAAAGCAGACAGTCTGTCCAGGCAGCCAGACTATAAAGAGGGGGTGCATGAAAATGATGCAAAGGTCCTGCTGGACCAACAATGTTTTAAAATTAGAGCAACCCGATCATCCACGATGGAACCCATAGGAGACTTTGAACTAAGAAAACAGTTACGTTCCAGCAAAGACTATGACCCAGAGGTCAAAACAGCCTTAGAAACCATCCTAAAAAATGGCCCCTGTTGCCTTACAAAAGGCTTGCAGGACTGGAACTTAGAAGATGGATTGATCCTCTTAAAAGGAAAAGTCTATGTCCCAAGGTCAGACACACTGAGGTGTACAGTCCTCAAAGTACACCATGATTCCTTAGCTACCAGCCACCCAGGTCAATGGAAGACCTATGAACTAATAAGTCATAACTACTGGTGGTCAGGGATGCTAACATTTGTCAAGAACTATGTGGATGGTTGCACTATATGTCAAAGCACAAAAAACCAACCAACAACTACTGTCCCCCTAGTCCCTATCACCCTGGCAGGCAAAATATGGGATAGCATCACTATGGACTTCATTGTTGACCTGCCCCTCTCTCAAGGGTATGACAGCATACTAGTGGTTGTGGACTGCTTTAGCAAAGCTGCCATCATTTCCCCGTGTCATAAGACCATTACCACAGAGGATACTGCCTCCCTAATCATGAATAACATGTGGAGATGAGTAGGACTACCAACTCAAATCATTTCCGACAGAGGCCCCCAATTCACAATAAAGTCACCCAAGAACTATGGAGGAAACTAAACGTTAAGTCCTCCCTTAGCACAGCATACCACCCTCAGTCATATGGAGAGACAGAAAGAGTTAATCAAGAGTTAGAACAATACTTGAGAATCTTCTGTAACCACCAACAGGACAACTGGGCCAAACTAGTCCCATTCATGGAGTTTGCTCATAATGCATGCACCCACAGCGTGACCCACAAAGCCCCCTTTGAAATATGGTACGGCTTCAACCCAACATTTGCCCCCCCTCTTAGTTTCAATACCAAGTTCCCTTCCATTGGGGAATGCTTGCAACAACTGAACCTACTTAGAGAGGAGGTCACAGCCTCCCTCCGGTATGCCACAGCATTGATGGGACAACTCAGCTCCCATTTCCCCAAGTACCAATTCAAAACAGGAGACCTAGTCTGGCTAGAAGCCACTAACCTGAAGACCACGCACCCAAAAACCAAGATAGCCCCTCGACAGTACAGACCCTTCAAGGTCACCACCTCATATCTGGTCAATGTATGCCTGGAACTATCAAAGACATGGAGAATACACCCAGTCTTCCATAATTCCCTGATCAAACCATATAAAGAGACCACTGCCCATGGTCCTAACTTCAGACAACCCCCACCTACTATAGTGGAAGGGGAGGAACAGTATGAAGTGGACAAAGTCCTAGCATCCAGACATTCCCCTAACCGTAGAAAAATTCAATACCTAGTACAATGGAAAGGGTACCAAATGGCAGAGAATACTTGGGAGCCCATGTCCAACCTAGTCAAAGCCAAAGAGGCTGTAAAGGCCTTTCACTGACAGTACCCAAGAATGCCCAAGCCTAATAACATAGTTGCAGGAGCAACTAGGTCATAAAGAGGGGATGAATGTCATGAACTATTTCCTGGAGAGGGCCCTTGAAGGACCCTTCCTTATGAGAGGAAACCCAGCCTCTATGGTGTCACCCTGTTCACAAAGACAAAAGGGCAATAAAGGACAGTGTTATAGCCTCCCTAAGGACCCTTTAGGACGACTCTAAGTGCTCTACAAAAGGCACTAACACAATACTAAAGACCCTACAACACGTTATTAGACTAACTCTAATAACCATAGAACAAACTATAAAGCAACACTAAGGACATTAATAGAAGTATTATGGTTGACTCTAATGGAACTATATAAGGGGCCTCATAGGCAACTCTATTCCCTGAACCAAACTACAAGTCCTCCAATGACTAGCCCTAAACTAACTAACAGCAAATGGATCAGGTGCTTGGCACATGTACTAAAGCAGTGAACATGTGGACAGTAAAGGCTCTTACTCATCAATAGAAGCCTTCTTACTCAGCAGCTTACTGAGCATGACTGAGCATGCTCAGTAAGTGTACTCCGACTTCTTACTCATCTGTCTATTGTGCTTGATAACAAGGTTATGACTTGTTCCCTGTTTAGCAGTTCTCTCATAGTATATAAGCACTCAATAAAGTAGTGGACAGTCTTCAGACTGTCCATTTGTTTATGGCACTCTCTATCCCTGGGATACTCCTTTAAGAACCATCCCCTTGTGACCATCCTGGCCTCTTCCCTGTGTACCTGCTTGACTCTACCAGTAACCATACCTCTCTGGTATTTGGTACTGCTTTGGACTCTACTCCTTGCCCACGCCATCTTGGATGTCTATCGACTCATCTTTGAGCTTACCCCTCGCTCTTGAACTGGATAGTTCAACAGTGAGTTCTGACAACTGGTACATGTTGCAAGAGGCAGAGGTGAAGGTTGGAGGCCAGTGCAGTGAAGGGGCTTTAAACAAGGTGGTCATTGAAGAGTACCTTGGGACCAAGGGAAGTCTTTAAACTGAGCAGTCATGGGGGAGTACCCAGGAGGATGAGAGTATCACAAATGGACAGCCTGACAACTGCCAGGCTACATTGGGGCTTATATGCTAGTTACAAGTCTGAGAACAAACTACAGAAAATAACTCAGACTCTTTGGATCACTCCAATTGGATTCTAAGGGCATAAACTTGTTGTGTCAGACCTATGGGTGACTTAGGACAATTAGGGAGACTGTGGAGCAATGACATCATAATGATATCACTTGTGGAGTGCTTGGGGAGCATATGATGTCATAGTGGAGTTGTTCAGTCAGCCATGACATCAGTGGTGCTTTATGACATCATACAGATCATTCTAGGAGGTCTAGGAATCCTCCCAGTTTTTCAGTACCAAGTGGCTGAGCTGCCATGTGGCTAGCACATGGTGGGTTACCCAGATAGGAAAGTGTTGGATGTGCAGCCGCTAAGTGCTGCATGAACAGACAATCCAGACCATACGTGTAATGGTTAGAATAATTTAGTTATCGTGTTTGTTTCCTCAGTCTTTTACACACAAGACTGAGTGCTGCATGAACGGACAATCCAGACTGTATGTGTAAATAATTAGAATAATTTAGTTATCATGTTTGTTTCCTCAGTCTTTTACACACAAGACTTGTTACAAACCAAGGCCAGGTCATGGCCGTAGATGGTCCTATTTCACTCAAGAGAGACCTCTCTCACTTTGCATTACCAACTCCCTTCTGTTTTTGGGGCTATCCCTCCTGCGGTGCAAGATATCGCTATTGCAAAGGCACTATAACATGACCAGGCACCCGTTTCCTAATCGGGTAATCATCGCGTGGCAGCCACATGGTCACCCAGCCACCAAGAACCTGAAACAGTGGCACAAACTCTTAGAAACTGTTGCATAACTCATCTGACGTCATCAAGGCTCCAATGACATCATGGCTGACTGAGCGACTCCACAGTGACCTCATAAGCTCACTAAGTGCTCCACAGTGACATCATAATGATGTCATCGCTCCACAATGATCAGTAATGCACTCAGTAAGCCTGAAACTTGACACAAGCAAGTTTATGCCTCTGTAGTCCTATTGGATGGTACCAAAGGGTCTAGAATAGTTCCAGTTCTTTGTAATCGACCCTGTACACTGTATATAAGCCCCAATGAAGTATGGCAGTCATCAGACTGTCCATTTGTGATACTCTCATCTTCCTGGGTACTCCCCTGTGACCGCTCAGTTTAAAGACTTCCCTCGCTTCCAAGGTACTCTTCAATGACCGCCTTGTCTAAAGCCCTCTCGCTGCACTGGCCTCCAGTCTTTGCCTCTGCCTCCAGTTACACATACCGGTCCCCATCTGGTACATTCTAGTCATTTGGTTCATCCTCCTGTTCAACACCGCCTACGCTGCGTACCATCTGTTCCAACCCTTGCCCACCTGCTCCTGAGTCCACATGGATCAGCAGTACATGTCTTGACAAGACTGAGGTCACTACTACACATTCCTTTACACTCCTTTAAAGCTAATGCTGTACATAGCTATCATCCCTATAGGTTAGATAACTAACCAATATAGTCTTTTACACACAAGACTGAGCTATCATCCCTATAGCTCCAACAGAAAGAGGGTGCTCTAGCAAGCCACAGGGGTTGGGGAATGAGGATTCCTTGTAATGTATGCTTGCAGAAGGGAGTAGTCATTGGAAATAGAAGTGGATTCAGGATACAAAGTGAAAGGAGCTTTCTTGAGTAAAATAGGATGACGCATGGCCAGGACTTGGCCTTGGTGTTAAGGCTCCAAAGTGGCCTTAAATAAGATCAATGGTTCATCTATAAGCATGTCCTACCAATGCAGATATGCTTGAGGTCAAGCAAGTAATACTCATGGAGGGGATGTCAAGACTCACTGTTGAACTATCCCGTTCAAGAGCGAGGGGTAAGCTCAAAGACGAGTCAATAAACATCCAAGCCAGTGTGGGCAAGAAGAAGAGTCCAAAGCAGTAACAAATACCAGAGAGGTATAGTTACTGGAAGAGTCGAGCAGGTATGCAGGGAAGAGGCCAGAATGGTCACAAGGGGACGGTCCTTAAAGGAGTATCCCAGGGATAGAGAGTGCCATAAACAAATGGACAGTCTGAGGACTGTCCGCTACTTTATTGAGTGCTTATATACTACAAGAGAACTGCTAAATAGGGAACAAGTTGTAACCTTGTCATCAAGCACAATAGAGTGATGAGTAAGAAGTCGGAGTGTGCTTACTGAGCATGCTCAGTCATGCTCAGTAAGCTGCTGAGTAAGAAGGCTTCTCTTGATGAGTAAGAGCCTTCACTGTCCATGTGTTTACTGCCTTAGTACATGTGCAAGCACCTGATTCATTTTCTGTTAGTTAGTTTAGGGCCGGTCATTTGAGGACTTGTAGTCTGGTTCAGGGAGTAGTGTTATCCTATAAGGCCCCTTATAGTTCTATTAGGGTCTTTAGAGTCGACCCTAATGCTTCTATTAAGGTCCTTAGTATTGCCTTATAGTTCATTCTATAGTTATTAGAGTTAGTCTAATAACGTGTTGCAGGGTCTTTGATACTGTGTTAGTGCCTATTTTAGAGCACCTAGAGTCATCCTAAAGGGTCCTTAGGAAGGTCCTAGTACTGTCCTTTATTGCTAAAAGGGTTGCCCTTAAGTGGGGGCTTGCTGTATGTCAATTGTGCCGAGAATTGCTCACGCAACAATGCGCGCACAATATTGTGGACACCTCTACTCACCCCTTTTGCTCGTGTGAACAGGGTGACACCATAGAGGCTGGGTTTCCTCTCATAAGGAAGGGTCCTTCAAGGGCCCTCTCTGGAGAATGGTTCATGACAGGGGAAGGAGTGTTAGATCCTTCTGGAGTATGGCAACAAGATAAGAGGGGCTCTGCAGATGAGGTAGGAGTCAACTGTTTGGGATTGGCAAACTAAGTCGAGCTTAAGGCTCAACTGCTACTAACTGGGGGCTTTATATAGCCCTCAGGGATAAGGTTCATACTACTGTAGTACTGGTTGGTGCTATAGAAGCAAATGTTGAACCAGAACCCAAACAGATCAAAGAAGGTGGAAGACCTTCATACAAGGTTCAAGATCCGCTCATAGATGTTACATGTTAGACAGAACTTTAGCATATGTGCTTATGGCAATAGGGTTATGCATACTATGCTATCTATCACAAGATGCAGCCTTATGCTGTGTCTAGAACATTTCCACATCACACATTACTCAGTGCGCGATATAGTGGACACCTATAGTCACCTCTTTTGGACTTAGGAACAGCCCTGGGTCATAGAGGTATAAATACCATACATGTAGACAAGAATACACATTGCTCTACACCCCAATATCACAACCTCTAAGGTGGGTTGCTTGGCCTGTTAGCTGTGCTCTATGCTGCACAACAGCAAAAGGTGGTTCATAGGAGCAATATTGCTTCTGTGTAAATGATCTCAGTGCTGGAAGCATTAAGTGCTTCCCTAGTAGCAATCTCAGTGTCATAAGTACTTTCCCAATCAGGGAAGTGACATACATGGCAGTACAGGAACATCTGGGACAGAAGCAATGCTACTCATTGCTTCTTCAGTACATCTTCAGAAAGATACAATCAACATGTTCCAAACGCGATATCAATGGACATAAACAGTCAAGATCTGATGTATGCATTATACAAACGATGCAGTCCATAGTTCGGGCATTCCAGCATCTTCCAGACCCCATACCACTTGGTAACACTTGGTTCACAACAATCATCCCCTCTTTATGGATCTGTTGCTCCTGCAACAGGTAAGGGTTCTTTGTTTCTTTGAATAAAAGAGTAGAGTCAAGGGAATGGTTTTCATAAGAAAAATCAAAGTCTGTTCATCTGTGGAGGTTTTCTCTGTGCTCTGTTGTTTGTTCTTGGGATGGCTGTGGTTGATTGGGTGCAGGTGATCGCAGGGGGTCTTTGAAAGGTTCTTTGATAACAGGGATAGAGGTAATCATCAACAGAGGTCATGATGCACATTAAAGTTAGGGGCTACCCCTGGTGGGAATTGCTTTAAGTGCTTTCGGATATATCTGGTGAAAGTCTCTGACTAGTAACTGTGCTTTAGACAGGTTAGATGCTGGTTCCCAAGTATTTTCTGCAGCAGTGTATCCTTTCCATTTAACTAGATATTGAATCCCTTTGCAGTTTGGGGAGAGTTGAGAACCTAAGATTTGTTCTACTTCATACTGTTCTCCTCCTTCAACTAGTCTAGGTGGTGGTTTTGAGAAGTTAGGACCATGGGCAATGGTTTCTTGGTAAGGTTTAATCAGGGAGTGGTGAAAAACTGGGTGTATCCTCCAAGACTTTGATAACTTGAGGTGAACAGTTACTGGATATGCAGTGATTGTCATGAACCATTCTCTGGAGAGGGCACTTGAAGGACCCTTCCTTATGAGAGGAAACCCAGCCTCTATGGTATCACCCTGTTCACATGGACAAAAGGGGTGAGTAGAGGTGTCCACAATATCGCATGACCATTGTTGTGCAAGCGATTCTCGGCACAATCAACATACAGCAAGCCCCACTTAATGGCTACCCTTTTAGCAATAAAGGACAGTATTAGGGCCTTCCTAAGGACCCTTTAGGACGACTCTAGGTGCTCTACAATAGGCACTAACACAGTATCAAAGACCCTACAACTTGTTATTAGACTAACTCTAATAACTATAGAACGAACTATAAGGCAATACTAAGGACATTAATAGAAGTATTAGGGTCGACTCTAAGGACCCTAATAAAACTATATAAGGGGCCTTATAAGATAATACTATTCCCTAAACCAAACTACAAGTCCTCAAATGACTGGCCCTAAACTAACTAACAGAAAATGAATCAGGTGCTTGCACGTGTACTAAAGCAGTGAACACATGGACAGTGAAGGCTCTTACTCATCAAGAGAAGCCTTCTTACTCAGCAGCTTACTGAGCATGACTGAGCATGCTCAGTAAGTGCACTCCAACTTCTTACTCATCACTCTATTGTGCTTGATAACAAGGTTATGACTTGTTCCCTATTTAGCAGTTCTCTTGTGGTATATAAGCACTCAATAAAGTAGCGGACAGTCCTCAGACTGTCCATTTGTTTATGGCACTCTCTATCCCTGGGATACTCCTTTAATGACTGTCCCCTAGTGACTATTCTGGCTTCCTCTCTGTGTACCTACTCGACTTTACCAGTAACCATACCCCTCTGGTATTTGTTACTGCTCTGGACCTTACTCCTTGCCCACGCTGTCTTGGACGTTTATCAACTCATCTCAGAACTAACCCCTCACTCTTGAACTGGATTGTTCAACAGTGAGTCTTGACAGTGATTACTTTAAATGGTCCATAGTGTTGAGGGGCTAGTTTTGCTTCCAGGTGAGTGGTTTGTAGATTCGTGGCTTCCAACCATACTTAATCCCCTTCTTTAAAGCAAAACATTGAAGTTTGATGTCCTGATTGTTTCATGATTTCAGCTGCTCAGTTTAGGGAAGTGGCTACTTCCTCTCTAAGTTGGTTTAGTTTTGTTAATCATTCTTGAATTGAGGGGAACTTTGATGTAAAGGCAAGGGGTGGGGCAAACATTGGGTTAAAGCCATACCAGGCTTTGAAAGGGGGTTTATTTGTAGCACTATGTTGTCTGGCATTATGTGCAAACTCCATGAAGGGAATTAGTTCTGCCCAATTGTCAGCTTGGTGGTTGCAAAATATTCATAGGTATTGTTCTAGTTCTTAGTTAACCTGTTCCATTTCTCCATCTGTCTGTGGATGGTATGTGGTGCTAAGTGATACTTTAACATTTAATTTCTTCTATAGTTCTTGAGTGACTTTTGCTGCAAATTGGGGGCCTCTGTCTGATATTATTTGAGCTGGAAGGCCTATTCTTCTCCAGACATTATTCATGATTAGCATTGCTGTTTCTTCTGCTGTGATTGTCTTGTGACAAGGGGTAATGATTATTGCTTTACTGAATTGATCTACAACAACTAGGAGGCTGTCAAAGCCTTGTGAAATTGGTAGGTCCATGATAAAGTCCATGATAATGCTTTTCCATACTTCTCTGGCTGGTGTAATCAGTACAAGGGGTGTTTCTGTCTTTGGGCAGTTTTTTGTGCTTTGGCAAATTGCACAGCCATCTACATAACTTTTGATATAGGTTAGCATTCCTGGCCACCAATAGTTTTGGCTGATTGGTTCATAAGTTTTCCATTGGCCAGGGTGTCCTGTGGCAACTGAGTCATGGTGTAGTTTCAGAATTTTTTTTTTGTAGGGTGTTGTTGTTTGGGATGTAGACTTTTCCTTTGAATAATATTAGCCCATCTTCAAGGTTCTGTTGAACCGGAACCCGAACGGATCAAAGAAGGCAAAGACCTTCATACAAGGTTCAAGATCCGCTCATAGATGTTACGTGTTAGACAGAACTTTACTATATGCGCTTATGGCAATAGGGTTACGCATAGTATGCTATCTATCACAAGATGCAGCCTTATGCTGCATCTAGAATGTTTCCACATCACGCGTCACTTAATGCGCGATATAGTGGACACCTGTAGTCACCTCTTTTGGACTTAGGAACAGCCCTGGGTCATAGAGGTATAAATACCATACTTGTAGACGAGTATACACATCGCTCTACACCCCAATATCACTTGAGCATTAGCACAACCTCTAAGGTGGGTTGCTTGGCCTGTTAGCTGCACTCTATGCTGCGCAACAGGTTATGGGCCCTGCAAGCCATGCGCCTTCATCGGCTGCAACGATGGCGAAGCATCCCTGAAGCCTGCATGCTGCAGCGAGCTAGTCTACCCTATGGGGAGACTATGTCGGCTTGTTTAATACAAATACTCTTACTGACGACCTCTAAGCCCTCTTCTAACAGCTACAATGTCGTCGTCTCAACCCTCTGCCCCTGTTGTCCCCATCCTCGATGGTGCAAACTATTTTATTTGGTCAAAGGCTATGAAAGCCTACCTCATGTCCATTGGACTGTGGGGTTATTGCAATGGCACTTTTGAACTGCCTACCATCCCTGGCCTTCCTCAGGCGCCTCTTCCCGAAGAGATTGCTGCCCAGGCTGTCGCTCTGGCAGCTGTGAAAGAATGGAACAAAGGGAATGATATGGCAGTCGGTCATATGGTCCTTAGATCAAGCATCGTGATCCAACAAGATCTTACGTCTTTGGATAACGCTGAGACAATCTGGAATCGCCTTGATACCCTCTATGGTATGGCGACTACCACTACTATCTATAAGGACTTCAAAGAAGCCATCTCCATCCGCATTAACCTGAGCCAGCATCCTGGCCCACAAATAGATCGGATACATGCTGCATTCCAGCGTCTCACCGCCTCCTCCCTTCCCATCCCTGACACCCTGCAGGCACTCATCGTACTTGCTGCCATTCCCCAGAAATGGGAAATGCTTGTCCACATTGTTACTCAGAACTATGAAGTGGCCGACCTTAACGCTAAGGATGTCCGAGAGGCTATCGTCTCTCAATATCAAACTGAGATCAATCGTGGAACAGGCAAGAAGCACAGCGTGCAGAAGCTTTCAGCTGTCAAGCGCAAGCATGGTGACCCTTCCTTCTCCAATCAGCAGCAAGGCAATAAGCCCAAGCGCGATGAAGATAAGGACAAGCCCCAGCGTGGTAAGCGCGGCGGCAAAGGAAAAGGGAAAGGAAAGGAAAAGGCCGATCAAAGCCATGGTCCCGGACACTCTCACATTGTGGACGTTGCCGCACTCCCACTCCCGACAATTACTACTATTGCCCATCTGGGTCCTTCGGGGATCCAACAACGTACCGTCCCGACTGCGACTGACCCTCGCAAACGCACTCACGGCCCTTACAAGGCCTTAAACAAAGCGCTTGATCTTGCTGACGATCTTGGGGTAACTCCCACTATACAGACAGTCAAGACCCTCGAGCAGCGGATCTCGACTCAATCCACTGCCTCGACAAGTGCAGTCAAACTCCCGTCGCCCGTCCCTGAGCCTATGGACCAGGACGATGGTGACTTTGCGCAAACAAATATGTCGGATTTATTCGACATATATGACAGTATTCCAGAAGGTGCTGCCACCCCTGAGCGTGCTCCGACTCTGTCGGATGAAGCGCTTGATTGGGGCAGCGACCCCGAAGATAATGAAGTGTGCGTGCACCTCTCTCTCTCTTTTCACTCGCTAAAGAACCTTTTAGCATCTCCCCAGCCCCTAAGCGGGCTAGATATGTCTAATAAGTGTTCGCTTGTATCACACAATGTACAAATTAGCACAGGAAGTAGTTCCCTGCATAGTGAATGTAACACAAATTGTTCGAGATGTAGAGGAAAGCATGACTTGAGTAAAATGGGATCCTTATGGCTCCTAGACTCTGGCACGTCCGCACATTTCACCTTCGAAATAAAAGACTTTATAGAGTATACGCCGGCTTTGCTGCACGAAAGATCCCCTGTTAAAACTGCCGATAACACTATATATGTGGAAGGCAAAGGCGCTGTGTTGCTTCAGCACACTGTCAACTCTAAAACGGTTGTCATGCGCATTTCTCCTGTTCTCTATATTCCGAAAATTAACACTCGGATATTATCTATGGGGGAGTTTTTACAACAAGGGATGCATGCATTAGGGAATAGAAATCATATTTCCCTACGAGAGGACGGACGAATAATCCTGTCCTCTTACCCCTTATTCCCGGGTCAAACCACGTATTGGTTAGACGCCTCAATTGAAAGCGCGCAAGCGCATTCTCTTATCTACACGGTAGATTATGATGTCATTCACAGATGCCTTGGCCACCCATCTAAGGATGTCATAACATGTGCAAAAACACATACCAAGGGTCTCCCTGAAGACCTGAAAATCCCTCAGGAACAGCCGGTATGTCCTGGCTGCACGCAAGGCAAAATGCCTGCATCTGCGCACCCCCCTTCTGAAACTCATGCTTCCGCACCGTTCGAGCGTATTCACTTGGACCTTAAGAGTTTCCCTGTGAAGTCGTATCATAAGTACGAATATTTCGTCAGCTTCATTGACGATTATTCCTCCTATGCATGGATCACACTCTTAAAAAATAAAAAGTCGACCATAATGGCCGTCAAGCAATTCCTTGCTATGGTGAAGAACCAATACAAAGCAGGAATCAGAGAGTGGATGTCCGATGCTGGCGGAGAGTACAAATCTGAGGCCTTTGATAACGTCCTAAAGGACAAAGGAATTAAAATCCTGCAAAGCGCCCCATACACTCCACAACAGAATGGACGCGCAGAGCGCTTTATGCACACTGTAATGGACAAAGCTCAGGCAATGCGCCTTGAAGCTTGTCTACCTCCCTCCTGGTGGGAATTTGCAGTGAATCATGGGACACACTGTTATAATAGGACACCTGCCAGACGCCTTCAATGGCGTACACCCTATGAAGTCCTAAAGAACGAGGTCCCTGATATCTCACACCTCAGAGTATTTGGTTGTGGTGCATATGTGCACATACCAGAAAAGCGTCGAGTCAATAAGCTTTCGCCTAAAAGCGAGCTAATGATCTACCTTGGTCACACTGAGGGGATCAAAGCCTCACTCTTCATGAGGCTCCCAAATAATACACTTTACACAAATGCTACCGCCCTGTACGATGAGACCCTGTACCCCAAATGCGACAAAGCGCGCACTAAAGGTACCACGCAGATTAATGAACCACGTGAGGAACTACCGCAACAACCTGTCGAAGACACCATTCCTGGTGTTGACGACCCATTCCCCACAATTAAAAGTGAGGATGATGAGCAGCCTATACAGGCGCCAGAAGAAGAGGAACGTGAGCAAACACCCGTCCCTCCTACACCGTCCCCTCCTCCTGTTGAAGAACCTGTACCTCTTCGAAGGTCTCAGCGGTTGAGGAAAGTACCTACCCATCCAGGCAATGTCTATGGTGAACGCAGACACCCCACAGAAGTGGAAAAAGACGTTCAGCGCACACGCACATGGAGAACAATGACAGAAAACCAACCTGGTAGCTCCGGTGAGGGTAGTACATCAGGATCGGCCACTCCAGGCCCTTACCCTCCTGTCGTCCTTGATGATCAACCGCCGCAAGCCTCTGAGGATGAGGTAGAAGACATTCTACATCTAGCAAGGGAAGGGGGAGTCAAATTTCTGAACTATCTGCTCACCCAAGCAGTCCCACTAAGTTCGGAAGCACCCGATACTGCAATGATTCGCAAATGGACCTTTAGGGACATTCTGCGAATGCCAAGTGAACTCCAAAAGGAGTGGAAAGATGCTTGTCGCGAGGAGTTGGAATCCCTCTGCAGACGCAAAGTCTTCGAACTAGTCGATCCTCCCAAGGATCGCAAAATAATCAAAAATAGATGGGTATTTGACCTTAAGTCTGATGGTCGTAAAAAAGCCAGACTAGTCGCCAAAGGCTTCTCCCAAGTAGAAGGCATTGACTATGATGAAATATTCTCACCCGTGGTACGGTTTGAGACAGTCCACCTGATGATTGCGCTCGCAGCGCTCAAAAACTGGCACATTAGCGGACTAGACGTCAAGACTGCCTTTCTCTATGGTGAGCTCGATGAAGAGCTCTATATGGAGCAGCCTGAGGGCTTCAAAATAAAAGGCCAAGAGCGTAAAGTCATGCGCCTTAAACGCGCAATATATGGACTCAAGCAAGCGGCACTTGCTTGGTGGAAAGCCCTTGACAAGTCCATGGCCTTGCTCGGCCTTATTCGCCTTATGTCTGACTCTGGGCTCTTTGTTAGTAAAGACAAGAGCATCATAGCCATCGTCTATGTCGATGATGTGCTCTTCTTTGGAGCAGACAAAAAACAAATCAATAAAACAAAGGAGCGCTTCATGAAGCTCTGGGAATGTCGAGATCTGGGCGATGCCCAAGAATTTCTACGCATGTGCATTCAACGCAAGTCAGGCCAGATACATCTTGTTAGGATTCTCTCATTCTCTGACTGTCATTTGTTTTGCTGACTCATCTGTGATTACTCATATGTCTGCTTACTGATCTTGATCATGGTCGCTTACTGATCGCTTACTGGTTGCTTACTCACTGCTTACTGATTGCTGAGTGATTGCTTACTGATTCATGACTGATACTAGGAAAGAATGACTAACACGTGAGTCATTTCTAACATTCTTGAATTGCGCTCTCTGTATTTGGATACTACTGGTTCTCAGCTATGTGTACCCCGAGTTTCGTATGAATCGGATCAGTAGTTATTGAGATATCATATAAATAGTCTGTGGTACCAAGAAGTTGAGCCTTACGCTTGACTTACTCATTCTCTTAACAAGACAACTATCTTGTTAACCAATCTAAAACAACATATAGTGCAGACTCTATTTGGAAGAGGTCCCTCTCTCTTTTCTACACTCAATCTTCCTGAGATAATATCAAAGGGTTCGAAGTCTAGTGCTTGAACTATATCAAGCAACTCTTTCACTAAAGAGTCGGTACTAAGATCCGTAGGATCTTAACACATCTGGACCAGACTGAATATCTACAGAAAGTGCTGCAGCGTTTCGACTTGCTTAATGCAAACCCTGCTCCTACTCCGCTACCAGAGGGCTATCACCCCTCTCCCAACACTTCCGCTGCTGACCCAGCCTTGCGGTCAAAATTCCAGCAGGTTATAGGATCACTCCTATACATAATGCTTGGAACGCGTCCAGACATAGCCTTTGCGGTCACTAAGTTGTCGCAACATGCTGCCAATCCCTCAGAGGATCATTTAAATTGTGCATACTATATTTGCCAATACCTCTTGGGAACCGCCAATTATGCTTTGGTCTATGATGGACCATCTAATGGCGGCCTAATGGCATATGCTGACTCTGACTGGGCTTCTGATCCGACTAATCAGAAGTCCACTACAGGCTATATGGTGAACCTGGCTGGAGCAATATTTTCGTGGAACTCATGAGCGCAGAAAACAGTTGCGCTCTCCTCCACTGAAGCTGAGTACATGTCGCTCTCTGATATGAGCAGACAATTAGTTTGGATTAAATCCTTACTAACAGAACTTGGCATCAATCTTGCTCCTATCCCACTGTTCGGTGATAACCAAGGCTCAATATTCTTAGCCTCCAACCCTGTACAAGAAAAGCGCATCAAACACATTGATTTGCACTATCACTTCATTCGTGAAGTCATACAAAACAAACAGGTGGAGCTATTCTTTATTGAAGGGGCTAATAACCCAGCCGACATGTTCACCAAGAACCTTGGTCACGTCAAGTTCCTCAAATTCAGGGAGCAACTAGGACTAATGTTCTACCCCTGAATGTGGGAAAATGCTCACGGCATCTACCAATGCATTTAGCAAGGGGGGGTGTTGAACCGGAACCCGAACGGATCAAAGAAGGCGAAGACCTTCATACAAGGTTCAAGATCTGCTCATAGATGTTACGTGTTAGACAGAACTTTAGCATATGCACTTATGGCAATAGGGTTACGCATAGTACACTATCTATCACAAGATGCAGCCTTATGCTGCATCTAGAATGTTTCCACATCACGCGTCACTTAATGCGCAATATAGTGGACACCTGTAGTCACCTCTTTTGGACTTGGGAACAGCCCTGGGTCATAGAGGTATAAATACCATACTTGTAGACGAGTATACACATCACTCTACACCCCAATATCACTTGAGCATTAGCACAACCTCTAAGGTGGGTTGCTTGGCCTGTTAGCTGCGCTCTATGCTGCGCAACAGGTTCCAGTCTTGTAGACCTTTGGATAATCATCTTGGTCCATTCTTTATAATAGTCACTAATGCATTGGATACTTCTGGGTCATAGTCTTTACTAGATTGTAGTTGTTGTCTTGGTCACCAATTGGTTCTGTAGCAGAGGTGCATGTTGCTCTAATTTTGAAACATTTATCATCTAGGAGCACCTTTCTATCATTTTCATTTTGTATCCCTCTTTAAAGTCTGGCTGCCTGGACAGACTGTCTGCTTTATTCATGGTTCCTGGGTGGTGCATGATAGTGAAGTCAAACCTGCTGAGAAGGAGTGCCCATTAGGCCTGCCATCAAGTGAGTTTCTGTTTTGTCATGAAGTATGTCAAATTATTGTGGTCCATCCATAGATCCACAGGATGAGTGGCACCTTCAAGGTAGTGTCAGAAATGCCAGAGAGATGAGACAAGTTCTTTATCATTAATCAGATAAATTTGTTGTGCAGGGTCCAAGGATTTTGAGAAATAGGCTACTTGGTGATATCTGTTAAATTCATTGGGTTGTTCTAAGATTGAGCTGAGTGCAAAGTCACTTGCATCACAGATGAGTCAAAAGGGCTTGATATGATTAGGTAACATGAGGACTGGGGCTGTCGTAAATGCCTGGATTAATTTTCTAAATGCTTGCTCTTCATCATCCTCCTGTCAAGACTCACTGTTGAACAATCCAGTTCAAGAGCAAGGGATAAGTTCAAAGATGAGTTGATAGATGTCTAGGATGGTGTGGGCAAGAAGTAGAGTCCAGAGTAGTACCAGATACCAAAGCAGTATGGTTACTGGTAATGTTGAGCAGTTATGCAGGGAAGAGGCCAGAGTGGTCACAAGAGGACAGTCCTTAAGGAGTATCCCAGGAATGGAGAGTGCTGTAAACAAATGGACAGTCTGAAGACTGTCCACTACTTTATTGAGCACTTATATACTACAAGAGAACTGCTAAATAGGGAACAAGTCATAACCTTGTTATCAAGCACAATTGATGGATGAGTAAGAAGTTGGAGTATGCTTACTGGCTCAGTAAGCTGCTGAGTAAGAGCCCTTACTGTCCACGTGTTCACTGCCTTAGTACATGTGCAAAGCACCTGATCCATTTACTGTTAGTTAGTTTAGGGCTGGTCATTTGAGGACTTGTAGTTTGGTTCAGGGAATAGAGTTGCTTATAAGGCCCCTTATATAGTTCTATTAGGGTCATTAGAGTCGACCCTAATACTTGTATTAAGGTCCTTCGTATTGCTAAAAGGGTTGCCATTAAGTGTGGCTTGCTGTAGGTCAATTGTGTCAAGAATCGCTTGCACGACAATGCATGTGTGATATTTTGGACACCTCTACTCACCCCTTTTGTCCATGTGAACAGGGTGGCACCATAGAGGCTGGGTTTCCTCTCATAAGGAAGGGTCCTTCAAGGGCCCTCTCCAGGAAATGGTTAATGACACCTCCCACTAGTAGGGGTTTTCTTTCTTTGTTAAGTTAAACAAGGGTTGTGCCATCTGTGAGTATTGGTGGATAAATCATCTATAGAAGTTGCAGAATCCCAGAAATGCTTGTACTTCTGTTACATTCATCGGGGTAGGTCATCTTGTAATGCCAATTAACTTGTCTTGGTCCATGGAGATTCATCCTTGGGAGATATTGATGCCAAGGTAACTGATAGAGGTCTGTTGGAAGGCACATTTCTCTGGTTTCAGATATAAGTCATGGTCTTGGAGTGTCTTTAGGACTTTGTGTGTCCAGTCATCTAGTTCATTCAATGTTTCTGCCATGATTAATATGTTGTCAAGATAGACTACCACATGTCCAGTGGCGATGTATTCCACTAGGATAGTATTCATAAAGCATTGGAACATGGCTGGGGCATTGCAAAGGCCAAATGTCATCATTAGGGGTTCAAAAAGCCCTAATGGTGTCTTGAATGCTGCAAGGTGTTCATCACCTTCTCTTAGGCGGATATTGTTATATCCCCATCATATGTCAAACTTGGTAAAGTACTGAGTGCATTGGAGTTTGTCAATTAAGCCAGGAATCAATGGCAATGGGTACACATCTTTGATAGTTGCTGTGTTTAGTGCTCTGTAGTCTTGTGCTGGTCATAGAGTTCCTCCTTTCTTTTCTACAAAGAAGAATGGGCTGGCAACAGGTGCTTTTGATGGTTGGATAGTGCCTCTCTTCAAATGTTCATCTAGATATTCTTTTAGAGCTTGTAATTCCTTAGGAGTAAGTCGATAAATGCCACAGTCACATCATGTGGCTCCTGGTTTCAAATTGATTGCATGGTCCCATGGTTGGTGAGCAGGAAGGTGTTGGGAAGCTTGTTTGTCAAAAACCTTTCACCACTTGAGGAATTGGACTGGGATAAGTTTGTCTAGTGTCTTCAGGAGTGTTCCAGATGTGGCTAATTTGGTAGAGGTTGTTGATTTTGCTTGTTATACTGACTGGATTTGGCCTGAAAGCATTGTAAATTTGTTTGTCAACACACAGGTTCAATGACCCTTCAGTGTCTGGGAAGATTAATGCAGCAATGTTCAAGAATTTGGGTTCTTCTTGGGAAAGTAAGCACTTGTATGTGGTAATTCTGCATTCCAGATGCAGATGCAATAGTTATGCTTGGATGCATAGTATGGCAAGTTCGAGGACAGTTCTTTAGTGTAATCATATCATTTGCCAAATCAATATCTGGGTTGTGGTGTCATAACCAGTCTGTTCCTAAGATTATATCATGGTCTTCAATGTTAGTGACTAGGAATTCTGCTTGTTTGTGATGAGTAGCACCCATTGGCACCCAAATACAAAGTCTCTGAATTGTGCTGAAGTATATTAGTCCATTGGCATTTTGCATTCCATCTACATTTTGTGCTGGCAGGGGTCTGGTCATTGTTCAAAGGTGCAGATGGTTTTTTTGTGCAAAGCATTCATGAACTATCATTCCTTCTGCTCCACTATCCAGTAGAGCTCTTGCACCAATTTCTATGCCACTTATCTTCCCCACAATGGTAACTTTCAAGGTGATGGATTATCAGGACTCACTGCTGAACAATCCTGTTCAAGAGTGAGGTAAGAGCTCAGAGACAAGTCAACTGAGTTCAAGGACAAAGTTGGCAAAGAGCACAGTCCAAACAAGTAACAAGTACCAGAGTGGAACTGGTACAGGTTGTGAGAGGTGATCATGGAAGTAGTGAGCCAGAGTGCATTAGATAGGGTGGTCCTAAAGGAGTACCCCCAGTAGTAGAGTGCCACAAATCAAATGGACAGTCTGAAGACTGTCTGCTACTTTATTGAGCACTTATATACTACAAGGGAACTGCTGAATAGGGAACAAGTCATAACCTTGTTATCAAGCACAATTGATGGATGAGTAAGAAATCAGAGTATGCTTACTGAGCATGCTCAGTCATGCTCAGTAAGCTGCTGAGTAAGAAGGCTCATATTGATGAGTAAGAGCCTTTAGTGTCCATGTGTTCTGTTACAACATTTTCCTTTTACATTTACTTCTTACCTTTGCTATGGACTAGGGCTGCCAACCGTACCGTATACGGCTACGGCCGTACTCGATACGGTATGTATACGGCTTCTATCCGTACCGTTACCCGTACCGTATGCTTCCACTTCAGCAGCCTATACGGTACGGTATGGGGTAGAAGACGGCCGTAATACGGCATTACGGGTTATTACAGTCAAGCAAAATTTGATTAAACTGAATGAATGACAATGATATCTATTATTCATTACCTATAACCATAAGGTCATCAATGGCACGTCGCGTAACACGTAGGTGCTGCTTGACAAGCATCAATGTCTGGATAGTCTCTGGATGTAGGCTGGCTCTTCGTAATGAGATGGTGTCTCGCCCACCCGAAAATATTCTTTCAACAGCAACAGCAGAACCTGCAGTTTTTGTTTTCAACATAAGTAATTGACATAAACACATATCAATGAAATTCTAACCTGGAATCACCAAGAGATCCCGAGCAAAGACAAAAAGATCCAGAAATTGTGAGCGTCGTCCAACCCACCAGCTAACAGGATCACAGGAATCAAAGTCCTCATGGGGGAGCCTAAAGTACTCCTCGAGCTGGTCCCTTCTTGCACTGGCATGCTTCTTGTATCAGGCAGTAAAATTGACCTTTTGCGGAGACTCATTGTGAGACTGTGAATAAGTCTTTGACAGACTAGTGGTATGGGGATGATCATGGACAGGCGGTGCGACATATTTTCCTGCATAATTGTCCTGGAAACAGTTGTTGAGTGATGCCTTCACAGAATCCAGATAGTCAGCAAGGATGTCGTCATCAGCGTAATCAGATTTCATTCCTTCGTATGAGATGCGAGGATCAAGCACTAAGTATAGCACGTAAGTTTAGGCATGCATAAAAAGGGCAGAAATTCCACATACATGCAGCCCAAGTATACAATGGTGACTCATCAAACTTGTAGTAGTAGTCACTCAACTTGCGGTGTGCATCCGTGAGACCAAGCATGAGCTCAGGTGAAGTTGACGATGGAAGATGAGTAAGAATATATTTGATTTGCTCTTGAAGCCCTCGGAAGATTGCGTGCAGTGCTTGAGAGTGTGGGATGATGTGTAGCTGATGTTTGAGTAGTTGCCGAACGGAAGGACTTAAGCCATCCTGCAACCAAAGTGATACCTTCCCAGTCCTCCTCAGAGAGTTCGTAATCACGCAGTATGTGCGTGAGAACAACCTACTAGATAAGATAACTGAAGGTATTGTAAGGCGGCGTGGGTGCATGCCTGAGCGGGCAACGGGGCGCGAGACGACGATGGAGGCGGCGGCGTATAGCGTTAAGATGTTGGAGGCTGAAGCTGAGGCCTACAAGGGCAGGTGACGAGACTGAGGCGATTAGCGAGACTAAGAGGCGCGGCGGCGGCAGCTGGCTGAGCTAAGGCTGGGGCAACAGAAGCAGATGGCAGGACTGAGGCTGGCGTTGGCGCTGAGACAGACACCGTGACAGGCGACACTGAGAGCGCAGGAGCTGATGAGACAGAGGCGGGGTGTCAGTCGGGACCGAGGCGGCTGGCAAGGCTAAGGGCACGGTGGCTGGTTATGCTAGCAATACTGGACGCGCGGTGACAGTGGCTGGTGATGTTTACTGAGGGCGCGAGAACTGAAGCTGCGGCCGAGGCGGGCAGGGCGGAGGATGTAGGGGCAACGGTGACGACGTAGACTTGGTGGTATAGATGGGTGGAGTAGAAATGGCGACGAGAGAGAGTTGGGACTGAGGGCAAGGCGACCAGGTGCAGTGGGCGGTGCTAGAACGCTGACGGACGAGGCGGAGACGACTGGGCTGGCATTGAGACAGCGGCCGTGACTATAAGGGGGGCGGCTGGCGATCAAAGAGTATTTAACGTAGTAATAATCGAGTTGATGATCATGTACACTATCTACGAGATGAGATGTAAAGTAAATGTAGCTAAAAAATGTAGGATCACATCAGGGCGATCCCTCAGTCGCCTTTGCACGCATGCGATTGGGATCAATTGCCTGCAATTGATCTCACTCCAATTCACTCGTCTGGGCAATCACAACAGAACATTCTAGAAAGAAGGTCTCACATTACTCAACTCTTTTGCCATTGAGTACAACTAATATACGGCCCGTATATACGGCTTGATGGCGTCCCTTATACGGTACGGTACGGTAACTAACCGTACCGGCAACCGTACCGTCATGGTACACTTCCACTACCCGGACGGTACGGTACGGGATACCGTATTACGGTAGCCGTAAACCGTATGTGTACGGGTACGGTCGGCAGCCCTACTATGGACTGCTTCCTTTGTACATCCCTTTACTTACTGGTCTTGTGATCTCTTACATCTTGTGATCCCTTCTGTATTATCATGTGATCCATACACATCCAGGTAACACTGGATTGCTGTTACTTTCCCTTTGTTTGGTTCTCTTTCCTTTTATACTTACTTCACAGTTTTGACTGTGCAATGCTGCACACTTGCTGTGCAGCACAGTCACTTGGTTCTGACTCATTCATGGCCTCATTTCTATAACTCCTACTTATTATGACTCCTACTATACTAGTAGCACAGTCAAAGTGCAGCTACTGCTGCACTTCTCCTGTATATATAAGCTCAGTACTTTGTGACCAAAGCCCTAAGCTTGGTCTCTTGTAGAATCCAACCTACTCTTGTCCAAACATATTCACCTGCAACCCACTCCACTCCTAATCCTCAAACCACATCCACCTCTCCATTTCATCAACTCTTCACACATACACACCATCTACCATCTACTCTTTGCCTTCCCCTTCCTCCCCTAAGAGTCTCTCTTCACTCTACTGAGAAGTGTCAAGACACATACTGCTGATCACTAAGGACTCAGGAGCAGGTGGGCAAGGGTCAGAACAGATGGTACACAGCGTAGACAGCGTTGAACAGGAGGATGAGCCAAACAATGAGGAGGTACCAAAGGGGTACTGGTAGGTGTTGCAAGAGACAGAGGTGAAGGGTAGAGGCCAGTGTAGCAAGGGGCTTTAGACAAGGCGGTATTGAAGAGTACCTTGAGGACAAGGGAAGACTTTAAACTGAGCAGTCACAGGGGACTACCCAGGAGGATGAGAGTATCACAAATGGACAGTCTGATGACTGCCATGCTACATTGGGGCTTATATACAGTGTACAGGGTCAATTACAAAGAACTGGAACTATTCTAGACCCTTTGGTACCATCCAATAGGACTACAGAGGCATAAACTCGCTTGTGTCAAGTTTCAGGCTTACTGAGCATATTACTGATCATTGTGGAGTGATGACATCATTATGATGTCACTGTGGGGCACTTAGTGAGCCTATGAGGTCACTGTGGAGTCACTCAGTCAGCCATGATGTCATTGGAGCCTTGATGATGTCAGATGAGTTATGCAAAAGTTTCTAGGAGTTTGTGCCACTGTTTCGGGTTCTTGGTGGCTGGGTGGCCATGTGGCTGCCACGCAATGATTACCCGATTAGGAAACGGGTGCCTGGTCATGTTATAGTGCCTTTGCAATAGCGATATCTTGCACCACAGGAGGGGTAGCCCAAGAAACGGAAGTGAGTTGGCAATGCAAAGTGAGAGAGGTCTCTCTTGAGTGAAATAGGACAATATATGGCCAGGACCTGGCCTTGGTTCATAACAAGAAGAGCTCTCCTCCTTCAAGACATACCTTCCTCTCTCTGCATGTTCAAGGTCTACAACAGACTTGAACACATATAGCTAGTGGAACCAGCCCTAGTCTATCCTATTACAAACTTACCCTATCTTTGTTGGACATGCAGCCACTAAGTGCTGCACGAATGGACAACCCAGACTGTACATGTAAATAATTCAAATTTAGTTATCATTCGTTTTCCCTCAGTCTTTTACACACAAGACTGAGGTCAGTACTACAATTTCTTTACACTCCTTTAAAGCTAATACTGTACATAGCTCTTATTCTATAGGTTAGCACACTAACCTGAATACAGTATTTTACACACAAGACTGAGCTATCATCCCTATAGCTCCAACAGATTATGAGACCTGGTTGTCCCTGACATCACAAACTCCCACCAGCTTCCAAATCGCATAACAAAACACCATGAGCGCCCCCACAGCAACCACAAATGTCATGCCCTCGAGAGGCAGCCACGCTCCCACCGTAGGAGCTGTGGGAAAAACTTACATGGGCGGCCAACATGGTTACGATGGACCACTCTTCGAAGGTGGCACAGTCATGTACACACAATGGAAAGCTAATATAGAGGTACTGTTCAAAACAAACAGCCTGATAGAAATCATAAATGGGACATACTCAAAACCGGACCCCAGCACTGACCTGCTCAGCTTCTCTGACTGAGAGCAGAAAGATCATGACCCTCACGCCCAAATCTTACTCACATTAAAAGGGGATGCCCTTGGCACTGCCCTAGGCATTGCTGGAGCCAAAGATACTTGGGACACATTCGAAAAACAATTTTCACAGAAGGGCGAGCAACACATCGCACATTTATTAATGGACCTATACTGGGTCACTTTCTCCAAAACCGAACCCATGGCTCCTCAGATAATACGACTGCTATTCGCCACCCGAACCCTCGAAAAACTCGGATACCCCATTGACAAGAAAGTCCTCCTATGGATGCTTATTCTCGTGCTACTGGAAAAGATGGCCAAACTCAAGGCCACTCTTCAATCGACGCCACCCAGCCATCTAACAGCCAAGCACGTCATGGACCACATCCTCCATGAGGAGCGTCAGATCCAATTGACCAATGACATGGCCACACCTCACCATGCAAAGGTGGCCCAAATGGGAAAGGACCAGGAGGCGCAGAATGAGAAACGCACACCAAAGTGCACTCACGGCAGATGCAGGGGGCACAATACACACAAATGCTGGAAAATTCATGGAAAACTGGAGGACAAAGCAGCAGCAGCTAGGACTGGCACGATCGCACACAACACAGCAATGCCCATGCCCACTATGACTGGCATGGGTGTGCACAATGCAGCAACACCCACGACCACTGGGACCAGCACAAGTGTACACATCATAGCAATGCCCACAGCTCAGCTACCAGCCGGCACTGCCATCGCATATGTCCCCACATCCGATAACAGCATCTCATTACATCTGGCAGTCGAAGATGAGCTGATCCACGTGGCCATTATTCAGGAGCAGCTACAAGCCACTGATCTCAGAGATGGCTGGCTCATTGACTCCGGAGCCTCGTGCATCATGACATCCCATCACAATTGGTTCACTCAGTTCACCCTGCTCGCCTTGCCCATTCAAGTCGCCTTAGGCGACAATAGCACAATACTCGCCACTGGGGCCGGACAAGTGCAAGTCCGAATGTGTGCACATGGCGTGTGGAGTACTGCGATACTCTGCGATGTCCTGTATGTCCCGGACCTCAAAGGAAACCTCTTATCGGTCTCCCACTTTGCTCAACATGGGGTGGAAGTGCGCTTCCAGGGGCAGACATGCGGGATATACAACAAAACCCAACTTGTATGTGAGGGACAATTACATGGAAGCTTATACATTATGGCCATTGAAATGCCAACACTCAAGTTGGCACACATAGCGATGCCAGACCCGTCCCTTGCGGAATGTGGCCACAAAACTGAAGCCATGCTTACCGCATGCGCGATGATCTTCCAGGCCTCCCCAGATACATTCTCGGAACAGGTTTCAACCTGGACAGACAATAAGCCGCAGAAGAAACACACCAGTGGGCTGAAGCACAAGTTGAAAGTGCCCCGGCACCCCGAGCTGTCCGCTGCGCACATCAAACTCAAAACAGGCCAATGCCCAAAGAACCTCCAATTACATGAAGGGGGCAAACCCACTGACATCACAGAACACGCGACCCGGACACCTCTTGATAGGGTCTGGGCGATGCATGCCAATGCAAACCTACCTACATGCACCTTGGACAATCTGACATCTGAAGAGGCCAGGAGCAGGACAACTCCTGACCTGGCAAGACTCACTGTAGAACTATCCAGTTCAAGAGTGAGGGATAAGCTCGAAGACGAGTCGATAGACATCCAAGACCGCGTGGGCAAGGAGTAGAGTCCAGAGTAGTAACAAATACCAGAGAGGTATTGTTACCATGAGAGTAGAGCAGTCATGCAGAGAAGAGGCCAGGATAGTCACAAGGGGATGGTCCTTAAAGGAGTATCCCAGGGATGGACAGTGCCGTAAACAAATGGACAGTCTGAGGACTGTCCGCTACTTTATAGAGCGCTTATATACTACAAGAGAACTGCTAAATAGGGAACAAGTTGTAACCTTGTCATCAAGCACAATAGAGTGATGAGTAAGAAGTCGGAGTGTGCTTACTGAGCATGCTCAGTCATGCTCAGTAAGCTGCTGAGTAAGAAGGCTTCTCTTGATGAGTAAGAGCCTTCACTGTCCATGTGTTTACTGCCTTAGTACATGTGCAAGCACCTGATTCATTTTCTGTTAGTTAGTTTAAGGCCGGTCATTTGAGGACTTGTAGTTTGGTTAGGGAATAGTGTTATCTTATAAGGCCCTTATATAGTTCTATTAGGGTCCCTAGAGTCGACCCTAATACTTCTATTAAGGTCCTTAGTATTGCCTTATAGTTCATTCTATAGTTATTAGAGTTGGTCTAATAACACGTTGTAGGGCCTTTGATACTAGGTTAGTGCCTATTGTAGAGCTCCTAGGGTCGTTCCAAAGGGTCCTTAGGAAGGCCCTAATACTGTCTTTTGTTGCTAGAAGGGTTGCCTTTAAGTGGGGCTTGCTGTATGTCGATTGTGCCGAGAATCGCTCGCGCAACAATGCACGCGCAATATTGTGGACACCTCTACTCACCCCTTTTGCTCGTGTGAACAGGGTGACACCCTAGAGGCTGGGTTTCCTCCTATAAGGAAGGGTCCTTCAAGGGCCCTCTCCGGAGAATGGTTCATGACATGACCCCTCTCAGTTGCAAGTCCTCGCAACATGCGTGTCTGCACACGCCCCGGAGAAGAGACCCACCATGCTGACCTGAAGGTCGCTGGTTCACACGTTCTCAGGCCACACATATCACCAGCAGGCATACAAGCCTGCACATCTCCCCCACCCCTGCACCCTTCAACCCCGCACTGTCATATCCGATGAAGGGGGCCCCACATCACACATCAAGCACGTGATCCTTGAATTCAATGATGCAGTTGAAAGAGTCAAAAAAGGGGAAATGAGAGCGAAGTTGAGGGGGTGGCAAAGACGGAACTGGCAGACAACACAGAACAGCCGCCGCACGCAAAGCTGCAAGGCATTGGAGCAGAGGACCCCCTGCCCACTCAGCCTGAAACAGGCAGATAACACGGAGCAGGCACCACACACCGAACCACAGGGCATCATAGTGGACGCAATTCCACCTGCTCAGCCTGAAACACCACAAAGTCCGCTCACAATTCACAAGGCAGAAGACTCGCCTGTGCAATCTGCCATGGGACCACCAAAGCGCATCACATGCGTGCTCACACCCAACCAAGGTGACGAAGCAGAGGAGCCGAATGAAGGAGAAGCAGAAAAGGCATCGCATGCTGAACTGCAAGACACACAGCTGCAACGCAATAACAACGCACCTGAGGACCAAGCTTCCTCACAACCTGAAATGCACCCAAAACGTGCCACTCGCACACCCATCCACAACAAGTCCACCTGCCTAAACAGAGAACTGATGGACGAGACCTTCTTGAAAGCATGCCCAGGAAATAACCACCAATGCATGCGCGACCACACGACCCAGTACGCCCGAGGTACGAGCAACCACTGCCCAACCTTCCAGCACAACTCTGGCATCCAGCCGATCTTGGTTGGACACGTCGACCCTGATTGGACCAGCAAAGCCCATTCTGGACTTCATCTTCATGTTGACAGGTGGGGCCATAAACTGGACCCAAAAGAAGCAAACCCTGGTTGCACCCTTGAGCACTGAGGCAGAGCACACTGCGGGCGCACGCGCCACCGAAGAAGCCACCAGGCTGAGGCAACCACTCACTGGATTGGGCCAAGAGACCCATCTCCTCACAATCCCTCATGTTCATGTCAACAACCAGCCGACCATCGCCATTACCAGGAACCCCAAGTTCCACAACTGCACCAGAACACACCAAGGTGCAACACCATTATCTTGCAGCAGAATGTCAACTTGCAGGGGACCAATCTTGCCTACACTCCATCAGAAGAGCCAGTAGCCAATGTATTGAAAAAGGGTCCCAGCTGCGAGAAGCACAAAGGTCTTGCAATGGAAATGGGAGAGAATGCATGCCACTCAGGCTGAGGGGGCGTGTTGGACATGCAGCCGCTAAGTGCCACGCAAACGGACAACCCAGACCATATGTGTAAATAATTCGAATTTAGTTATCATTCGTTTTCCCTCAGTCTTTTACACACAAGACTGAGGTCAGTACTACAATTTCTTTACACTCCTTTAAAGCTAATACTGTACATAGCTCTTATTCTATAGGTTAGCACACTAACCTGAATACAGTCTTTTACACACAAGACTGAGCTATCATCCCTATAGCTCCAACAAGCTTCTCAATGGACCAAGTCATACTAGGAAGGGTCTATTGGCCATAACCTGTTTAGCATAAAACACTTTGACTGCTGCAGGGATCCTTACTCTTTACAATGGGAACCAGCCCATTCATTTGAACACACTTTACTATCAACTCAACTTCACGCTTGAGAACTGACACGGCTTGTTACTGTGACAGAAACCATCATGTGTCATCAGGTTCCTGTGTGAATTTGCTGGCCGTGTGTCCTTCAGTCAGAAATGGGTATTAGATAGAAACTCAAGAGGAAAGAAAAGGAAAAATGCATGCACGCACACACCAGTAAGACACCTCATCACTGTGATGTGTGAAAATCGCACATGCAACAGAGAAAGCAAAGAATATGATAAAACTAAGCAGAGCTCCACACATAAAAAGTGCACACACAGGAGAAAGTGTGCTGCATGTGTTCAGGTATTCAAATGTGGAGTGGATTAGAGCAAAACTGAAAAGTAAGAAAACACACAAAAATGAAAGGAAAAACACTGTCAAGACACATACTGCTGATCATGAAGGACTCAGGAGCAGGTGGGCAAGGGTTGGAAAAGATGGTATGCAGCATAAACAGTGTTGAACAAGAGGATGAGCCAAATGACTAGGAGGTACAGATGGGGACTGGTACATGTTGCAGAAGACAGAGGCAAAGGTTGGAGGCCAGTGCAGCAAAGGGCTTTAGACAAGGCAGTCGTTGAAGAGTACCTTGGAGACAAGGGAAGACTTTAGACTGAGCAGTTGCAGGGGAGTACCCAGGAAGATGAGAGTATCACAAATGGACAGTCTGACAACTGCCATGCTACATTGAGGCTTATATACTGTGTACATGGTCAATTACAAAGAACAGGAACTATTCTAGACTCCTTGGTACCATCCAATAGGACTACAGAGGCATAAACTCACTTGTGTCAGGTGTTATGAACCAAGGCCAGGACCTGGCCATATATTGTCCTATTTTACTCAAGAAAGACCTCTCTTGCTTTGCATTGCCAACACACTGCCATTTCTTGGGCTATCCCTCCTGTGGTGCAAGATATTGCTATTGCAAAGGCACTATAACACAACCAGGCACCATTTTCCTAATTG